>VYYJ01000132.1:0-98039 GCA_021029165.1 Cyphoderus albinus | reverse complement strand
AGTCGGGGCTAAAATGTGTTCCATCGTGTTCGCAATAATCGATTTAATAGTATTGTACAATTAGTTAATTAAAATTAAGAGATATTTACCATGCGTCTCCTGGTAAGAACGAAGATTTTACTTAATGTACACTGACTGACACACTGACAGGCTTACTCTAACTTGTTTCTCGTTTCTCCATCATCGTGTCTAATTGTAAGAGCTGGCAAAATCTTCTGTTTTCGTACTAATCATTGTAGGCACGATTCCTGCCCGCTTAAAAGCAACAACTTCTGACTTCATTCCTATCATTTTTTCATGTTCTCTGCTGAACTACTTTCCTTGGCTTTAAATGTCCCGATGTTTCTTTGTTGGAAATGCAAAGGGAAGTTTTCATGATAATGCTGGGGTGAATGTATAAGTTCTTCCCAATCACACAATGAAGCTAAATGGAAGTCTGTCACAACAGTAATACAGTCTGCGGTTTTATCTTTCAATTCGACTTCGAGGCATCATTAAAACCATGTAACATGTAAAGAGAGAATCGACATCTTTCTTCTCCACTGAAGAAAGAAAAACTGGAAATGTTGATTTCAGGATATGTCGTGGATTCGCAAAAAATGTAAATAGTTTTTTTTGCAGAGCTATCCAGGATTACAATAATTGGCAATAAGGTTAATCTTAGCTTGTCATTGTTCACTGAAACTAGAGCTCTCTCCTATTGTCCTATTCTGAAAATTTTGACTAGACTGTTACGTATGAAAATCTCCACTTACAAATTATTTGATACATTACGTGTAGATGTGGATAAACCCGACATAAAACAGCATCCTCCGCACACGACCGTATTTAACAAGCTCAAGTAGTTAGATGTTAGATTGATTTTATCGTAGGTGCGGTGCTAGATTGTTTCTCTTGGTATGTTCCGAATTTTATTATGTAAACCTTGCCGTGGAAGCCTGGTGGAACACATGCAGCGGATAGGGAAGAAAAAAGTTGGCTGCTTATCAAAATTGATTTTTCTTAAATAAATGTCTGTTTAGTATAAGTATTTGAAACACTTCACCTTCCAAAAAACCTTGGAGTTTGTACACAGTGAAAAAGGTCGAAAACGACAAGAAGCAAGGCAGCTTCAAGAATGCGTTTGGCAGTAATTTGCTTTCTCGTTATACAATTCTTCTGATAAAACATCGCAATGCTATGCTGAAAGTTACATGATGACGCCCGCCATGTCCCATATGAGAATGATATGCTTTACTCAAATTACGTCGTTCGAAAAGAAGTCAAGTCTTATTCGTACCCACCCTCCACGTACACGTATTTTCTCTGTATGAATGGTGAATTATTTATTTATCAGATTTTAAAGTCAGCGTTGGGTAGTTTAGCCTAAGGAATTGTTGTGTTTGGAGACGTCACAATAATGTTTTCGAAGTTGATTGGGTGTGACGGAGCTTTTTTCAAATCAACAACATGGTTAATCTTGGTTATTCTGGGTGTAGTGCAAATCTGTGTGGCACAGTTGTCACTTCCTATACCAGCACTCACTCTCGAAATCAAGCCAACCGTTTCAATTTACTCAGCCTCTGGAAATCCTAAGGTAAAGTTTCGAACATGAAAAATAACTGCACATGGTTCTAATTATTAGAAAAAATATGACTTCTCTACTCATATTTACAAAAACCTTTCCATGAAAAGCTATTTCTTTTCTTTGTCAACTTTTTTAAAATTGGATTTTTCAGTGCTTTAAACTAGTTGGGGGTGAATCACCAACCACCCGTGATATCGTAGCGGTTGCAAATGGCCATGGAGCGTTTGAAACTTCAAGGGTTGTATTCCTTGTTCATGGATATAAAGATAATGAGGATTCGCTGTGGATACATGATCTCAAAAATGCGATAATGAGCGAGACACCTCAGACAGTCATCATTGTTGGTTGGGGTGGTGGTGCTGACCTGCCTACAATTAACTACAAGAAGGCATTGGCCAACATTAAAACTACTTCAATTTGGCTGGGAGAAATTGTCACGAATCTTAGAATCGCCAAACCATCAATTTACATTTGGGGAATAGGTTAGTGAGTTCAGGAAGAATTTAGTTTTACATGACCAGTGTATTTAGTGTTCAATTTTCTTTAGTCGTTTTATATTAGCGCTGTATTTTTACAAAGTGGTACAACGCTCATCTGCGAATTCCTTGTTATAATGTACTACGTGCAATTTGTTTTAGGTCATTCGCTGGGAGCTCACTTGTTAGGTCAATCGGGCAGAAGTTCTCCAGGAGCGTTTAACAGAATTACAGGTTCTTTAATTGAAATTGATGTATTCATTCATTAAAGCCAGTTAGCACAAATTAAATTATGTGAGCCTAATTTCTCTATGAACAGCTTTGGACCCAGCTGGCCCCTTCCTTGAAACGAGCAACCTAGACTTGCGACTTAGAAGGTAAATCTTCCACTGTACCAATAAATTCTTTTGATGTATAAATGTAAAGACAAAGATAGAGAAAGAGAGAGGAGGTCATGTATGCGTAATGTTTTATTTGTCTTAAAGAACGGATGCCGCATTAGTGGACGTGATTCATTCTGACGGGTGCACAAGTGAAACCAGCGCAAACTGCTGGATTTCTCCAAACACTCATTACGGGACACTCGTTCCTTTGGGCACCATAGATTTTTATCCGAGATACGGAGTAGTCCCTCCAACAACAAATCCCTTGGACATTTATCGAAGCCATGAAAGAGCCATTGACTTGTTCATTATCAGCATAGCTCATCAAGGGCTATTTAAAAGTAATGAAACTCTTGACGGCTCACCCGGCATTGGCCAACTAATTGCAACGCGTCAAGTTCCAGTAACCGCTGAAATGGGCTACTGGGCTGATACAGCTTTTATTCCGGGTTCCACGGATTCCAGAGTCAATTTTTATATCAATAGCGAGATAATGTCTGTGGCAGACAGATTAGTAGATTCTTACAACAAGCCAACCATCTCGAAGCACCATCGAAAGAGGAGAGACCTCGCGAAAACTATCGACTGCGTCGCTTTTCCCTCAAGTGCGCATAATTCCAAATTCTCTGGGAACTGGGTGAACGGAATACTTTCTAGTCTTTTCCTTTCTTTCGCTTTTTGTCTTCTGTAGTAAGGAACAGAACCTTATTTGTGAAAGCTTTTGCAATATTGCACCAAGAAAGGAAGTAGCAGCGAATACCACTGATTTATGATCTGATAAGATAAGTACACTAGGGATTAAGTTGGTAACTTCATTTTAAGCCGATTTTATCTAGTCTAGTCTAGTCAATCCATGATGGGAGATTTAATTTCGCATTTCTCTCCAGAGGTATTTTTGAACATTCTTCCTTGTTAATCCTTTCAGAACGGTTTGTGATGAAAAAGTATCCTAAGAATTAAACCTATACCTGGTTTCGCATTTATAAGTTTAAGATGAGCTTTTAATAAAATATGTACATATAGAAAGTTCACAAGCTGCTGTATTACTGATATTTCTCCGTGACAAAAATGGAAATAAACCTTGTACATCATAGTCAAATGTAATCAGTCCTTGGTAAATCTTTACACGTGACAAATTAATTTTGGTAAGTAGTTGACAATGCAATTTTGAGTAACCGATGATTTCCAGGCGCAAGGCCAACTTTTTAGCAACTGATCACATTCACAGTCCCAACAGGACTTACTTTCTCTGTCAGACTTTCTCACATTCCCATCTCAAAATTATCATTCATAATATGAAAATTGCAATAGCATTTCTGTGCTTCAATTATTCATTCACATATACTGACTCATATAATATCATCAAGGTGCGTGTATATGCAGTGTAGGCCCTGTACGTACAAACCAATTTGACAGATGGATCTGACTTTCATGAAAGCTGAGGCTTAGCTGTGAGATTTTACCTATGTTTAACAGCTTCAATCAAACACAGACTTAAATGTGCTTGATTTATAAATTGGTAATGACAACTGTCACTAAGAAACTTCTTTGAACCTTTTACCAGATTACGGACAAGATTTAAAGTTTCAAGTTTTATGGTCATTTGCCTTTCCCTGACCCACCTTTGAATTTGTATTTCAACTGTTTGTACATTTTTGCACTTTTTTTTTAGAGAAACACGATTTTTTTTACAAAAAAAAACAGAAAGCTATCAAAAAAATATAAAAACACACAATCTGTAAAAGGCACCTACAGGCACTTTTGTTTTTACGTTTGTACACCAGTTTAGAAAAAAGAATTTTGTCATGTCAGATAGTGAAACAAACTTGGAAGATGGACAACCTCGTCAGCGGTACACAACAGCGGAAAACGATGCCGACGTTGAAGATAATGTCTTACCGACGCCGTATTACTCATCAAGCAGGCTTAGGAAAATGTTACGAACGAAACCACCAGAATGTGCTCCAGTAACACCATGCAGATTGATGTCAGCGAGAGAAGAGTACACCAAGTACGGCTCACCACCAACCACTGCAGAAAGGTGTTGCTTCAGAAATTATTACATTTTGAATGTCAATTTTTCTTTTCATACGACTGACATTATAATCTCCGACATGTTGCTACAATAATAAATAAATGAGATAAATAATATTCAATGAACTTTCTCCACCAACCTGCCGACTTTCATTGTGTCTGACTCAGACTACAACCTGTGACGTGGAACATTATTTGCTATATCAAACGTCGGTTTTAACATTTCTCTTGCTTCCTGTAAACTCTAGATTGATTTTTCGACCAAAGTCGGCTCTGGAAGCGATAACTGATGCAATAGAGAAACCAGGTGGTACTGTTCCCCCATTATCTCTGCCTCACTGGCATAGTCTCCCATTAGACGAAAAAATCCCAAGGATAGACGGCCCCAAAGATTTAGTCTACTATTCACCGGGAAAGCTTTGCACGAAGGTAAATCAATAAATACTGATTGGACTGCAGCATCAAAAATGAATACTTATCACAAAATGATATTACTTGTCCTTTCTCTCAAAACTGTCGATAAAAAATCAAGGTTACTGCTATTTGATTCTGCTTGTATCCCAGTGTTTTGCAAAAATGTCACAAGCAAGATACTATAATATATTTAAGTGGTCACATCTGCATGTATCTCTAATGAATATTTCAATATATTATGTAGCTTCAACGAAAGCCGAAGGACTACAGCGTGCTGGATCCGTACAACCGAGAACGTGTTGTTCAAGCTCCGTACTCAGCGCTTAACGATCCACACAGTAAGGACTTCATTAAAAGCCCGGAGACGCGGAGATTGCTTTACAGTCAAGGATTAATTAATGAGAATGATGAGGTTATGTATACACTTGGAGAATTCAATAAGTATCGCAACTACTTGAAAACCCTTTACACGGACGATGTTCACAAAAGCGTACAATTTGCGGTAATATTTAATTAAAACGTTAGCATATGAAAATGTAAATGTGTCCCACCCTTAGTATAGTCTTCATAAGTACCAAGAATATTACGTGATAAATTAGAAGTAAAAACAGGCTTCCTTGGGTGAAATAGCTTTCTCTTTGAATATTGCACAGGACAACTTGTGGAAGAGTGAACGGGAACAGCTCACAAATATTATCGCCTCTATAAGACAAAGCGAAGGGAAAGAGCGCCAGAGCAAGCGGGAAATGTCTATAAAAAATGTAGAGCGGAATCGAGAGTTCATGACTGCTAGGTTAGAGATAGTGATTAACAAAAAATTATAATATTCCCCGATGAAGTTATGCCACAACTTATTGTCACTCTCCATAAAAATGTCCTCAATTCTTTCGTCTGCTCTCTCGTCAACATTGGATACATGCAATTATTATAGTGCATCCTCCATAAAAGTGTGTAGTTACGTATGGAAATGTCAGCGACTAATGAATCCGCGTATTTCTTAGTAATGCACAAACTTTCCCCTGCTCCATAGACAAAGCCTACATACTGACTCGAGTGGTGTAAAATAATTCGAGCAATATAATATTATGTGTCACAGAAATGTTGATAAACAGTCTGAACTTTTAGATTGGTCCAGAAACAAAAACTGAGGGAAGCTAGGTTAATGGAGTGGGCTAAAGACAGAGAAATAATGCAAGCAGAGAGAGTCGTGAGAAACATTGAAAGGACTAGATTAAGGGAAGAAAAGCTCCTGCGACTACAAGGAGAGAGAAGAAAGGCCACAGTTAATGCCTACTGTCATGGAATTTTAAGGGAGATTCGTACTTTTGAAAGGAGGAAATTAGATGCACAATTGGTGCGAGCGGCGCATGAAAGATCTGTAAGTAGTTAATAGTAATGCGCTACTGCGCTACCAACTTTATTTGACCTTGGACAAACTGTAGAGGGCAATTTCAGCGTTTCATGCCAATGATTTCCCCCTTCTCACTGTGTTTATTGTTTATAATTGATTCGCTCAGCTTTTAGAGTGGATGGACTTGAAATTTAATGAATCTCGAGCGCGTATGGAGAGAAACATTAGATTAGAGATTGCCTCCCGACAAACCTTCAAAGAGAGAGCGGCTCAACGCCAAAGGCGCGTAGAAGTATCCAGAAGAAATTTTCGTGAGAGAAATACATTATGAAGATTTTGTGAACGTTAAAACTGTAAATAATTAGCCACAATTTCATGCAAGCCGACGTATCCATTTTCTAATTGTTTTCATTAAAGCAATCATCATTGAACAACGGCGAGCGGAAGAGAAACGTCGGTGGGATCTTGCAAGGAAGTACTTTAACATTTGGCTGAATAAAACTAGGAGACGCAAACAAGAACGGAAAGAAGCTGGGCATTTACACCAAAGCGTGTGGGAAAGAGGATCAAGCGGTAGTCTGGAGGAAACCGTTAGATTCTTGAAACTTCAAACTCAACAAGGTAAGTTTGAGACCCCATGAAGAAAATTATGATCAACTGGTGGCTGAATCTTTTCTTTGACCTTTACGATAAAATGTTTTTTTTTGTAGAAAAACTTGACGATTTTATGTTCAACATCTTGAAACTAAAAACTGAAATCGCCAAACAAATCGCGAAAGAAGAAGCTGAGGAAGAAGCCGCAGCCGAGAAGAGGGATGCCATTAATAATGAGGAAGACGGAGATGAAGAAAATAAAGAGAAAGATGATTCTGAAGACGCAAAGGAAGTGGAAGAGGCATATGAAGAATAGAATATCTGTCAAGTTTCCATCAGGTAGTCCAAAATAACTTCAGATATTAATATTGATTGAAAACTTAGGTACTTAATGATTCGCATAAGATTAATTATAAAATTTCCTGTGCTCTTTTATACAGTGAATTCCCGTTATTGAATTAGTAGAAAAGTTGAGGATTGTTCGCTTAAAACCTGACCGGAAATGACTATGTAATGAATTAGAAACAATAGTAAGGATGGATCACCGTAATACCGTTACGGCTACGGTCCAGTAACAGCGTAATTGCAAAGTTTCCGAAAAAATATTATCGATTATGTAATAAGTAAGCAGACAGTAACTTACATATGTATGTATTTTAGTAGAACTGATATTTATCAAGATTCTGTCCTTTATTACGTATTAATTTGTTTTACCATCTAATCAATATGTGCCATTTTAATAGCAATTGTGTACAACTATTCAGTAATGCCTACGATAGAGACGTTTTGTATACCAAGCAGTACAAATAAATATTACAAAGAAAAGACCTTGAAAACGCGAGCAGTCGTGGCGAAGTGCGCACTTTATTTCTCTGGACATTAACATCAAAAGCAAAATCTTTGGGCGATTTACTTTTAATACCATTGAACATATAAGCAGATAAAATTATGGACATGCGCTTGAGACAAATTATAGCAAGACTTTATCCAAACTGATCTGTCTAGAGAGGTACGCCACTGTGAAATCACTTTCTTAAAAAAGAAAGCGCACAATATTATGATTAGTTAAGCCATTAAACTTTCGCAAGGCAAATAGTAACATCATATTCTCCGTTAAACATTACTACAGCTTAATTCTTCAATTGCTTTTTTTGTGAAACCGTAATGGTATAGCCAAAGACCAAGATTTTTCAGGAAATTTGGTCGTGGGTAGTAGTAGGCTTAAGCTTTCTTTGCTGCTGCTTCCCATTACAATGTGGATATTAATAGAATAATATTAATAATAATGCCTACTTGAAAGCTACGGATATAATATTATATTTAAGCTTTGTGTGTACATCTTTTCCCTTTACACTTTTATGACAAAAGAACCATTTCTTAGCTATCATCCAACCCTTGTCCACACAACTTTTCCATTACGTAGTACATGACAAGTATTGGAGATTCACTTAACTGCTCCGTGATGTCTAGCAGCAAGGCTTTCTAAATCCGCAGTCTTCCCAAAATTATAAAAAAAAAACGATCTTGCAACAAAGGCCAACCATAGGCGGATCAATGATCAGGACAAAAGATGCTGAAAAAGCTGACATTAAGTTTTAATGATGTAATGGTCTCTTTCAATTTTATTCTTGATTTTTACACAGCAGGAGAAAGTTCCAATCATAAAATACGGAGCCCGTTGTTATACCTTGTGTTGGATTCATTTTCTCAACTTTACTTCAGTAGAAGGTGTAGTGAAGTAAACATTTGCTTTTGTGAGTTTTAGAAATAGGCTCATGCGTCACAATTATATCATTCCAGAAATTATCACTTCTCTCTCTCGCATGAATTTTTGCTTGGAAATAACAATCATTTATCAAAATTTTCTGCAGACAGAACGGGACTAATCATTTTATTACTCTTGGCCGATACCTAATGGATATGAGTAGTAGAAATTTTAGGGGTACTAGGTAGGCTTCTAATGGTTTTACTATAAGCATAATTCAATAAAAGGCTGAAATCAACTATGTATTCATTAAGATTGTGGTCGTAAGTTACGACTCGTAACCATTTATGCCAGATTTTAATTTTCACCTTTCGATAAGTGCACACCCCATGCAGGTTGCTCAAGGACGTCACAATTTCTTGCTTGTGGTGACGTCAAAGTAACCTATTTATATTTAAGTTGCATAATGCAACTTAAACGTTATTTAACTCCCGCCCCTGCTTGCTATTATCAAAACTTACGCAACGGCGGAAAGAAGTGATAAAAAGATTTTCGATTTCGTAAGTTAATTTTAAGCAGTATCAGGTTAATTTTACTGGTTTTTTCTGGTTAATTTTATCTGAGTTTTGATTTAGTGTGTAGTGGTAGTGGTAGCAGAATATTTATATAGTAGCATTAAATGAGGTAAAAATAAACTACAATACTAAAAGGTGCTTACCGCCGCTGCTTTGATGCCAGAGTTCAAAACGGCTGAATACTTTATCAGTGATGTTTACAGGTTTAAACTGCCAAGGGTATTGGTGGTGTGATAAATGTATGGAGAGCGGTCTAGCCAGAATCATCTATCAGACAACGCTAACCGTCCCTTAAACATTACCAGCATTACCAGCAGGGTTTTAATCAATAACAAGCATTGGCCAAGCAGTTGGCCTTTTGTTTTAATGAGGTAAATGAAGTTTTAAGTCACTTTACCAATAGCTTTTAACTACCCCTCCTATCCTTAGCAGCATCGGTCTTGTAATTAAATAAACTAGGCATTCAAGCACAAAAAGTTTCCCAAAAAGTTCATCCTAAAACTTTTTATTCTCAAAATCAACCTTTACTCATTTTTATACAGTCGAAACTGGAAGGAAGCTTTTTGATGTGGAAATGAAATCCAAATGAAATCACGATTTGACTTTTGCTGACATTTAGGTAAGAGTGTGATTAAGTAGTTCCGTCTAATCTGTCTTCATCAGGCCTAAACAAATGTGTCTAGTAACCGGATCTAGTGTTAGACTGAAATTGAAAGAAAAGTCAAAGTGACTTTTATGGGTTAGCCGAAGAAGATATTTTTATGGCTTCGCTCGGTTAGTAACTCGATGTTGGTGAAAACAACAGTTGATAATGTTGCGACAATAAACTTTATTGATTCTTTACAGTATTGTACTTCGATGGTAGTGTATTTTTTTGGCTTGCAGTGGAAAAGAACTCTCAGTGAAAGGACAGTTTTTGCACAAGTCAAAAACATTCTTTGCTGCTGAGGCTTTGATTTGCTCTGTTGCTTTGTTCACGTGCACTTCGTTTGTTTGCAACTTCGTTACCACTACGATTTTATTAAAGAGACCAGGAAATTCCATCCTCCAAGGAAGTTACCGTTACCATTGTTCAACATTGTTTCTCGGCAAACTTCAAAGAAATCAATTCACTCTCGCAGTATGAAAAAATGGCGGATATTACAAGAATTCTTTCTTTGAATATTTCTTAGTGCCGAGGAAAATTTTCATTTTATTTTCAAAAATATCAAGAGAAGCGTACCTTCAATTACATTATGTTGGCTCTTTTATTATGTAAGTACGTGCAGTACAAAATCTGTTTGTTCCGCTTCCTCAAATTGGTTTAGGGCTCATGTTCCATACTTTACACAGAAAAAACAAGCACGCTTTCGCATATCATCAGACGCATTTACGTATGTCACATAGCTTATGCGCATTTCCAGTGACAATCATGAACCACATGAATCCGTACTAGTAAATAGGTATTTATTAGGATTGGGGGAAATGAAAGACTTGTGATTTCAATTTCATATCCACATACAAATAAAAATAACAACATTTTCATCGCTTATACACAATAAATTTTTATATCTTTTCTTATATTCGAAATCGAATTTATTTTGTCAATAGGATCTAATTACATAATCAGGTAAAATTCTAAATTACATTGGAGGCGTTCGAGGATTGATTTTCAGAGATGCTTTCATGTATTTATATAAAGTCATCAGCAAACCAACATCAAACGAATTTCTGGAATCAAATTAATAATGGCACCAGAGCTTTAGGATTGTGGCTGTATTCTAATAGGTTTTGCAGAAGTCAATTATCGTATTTTTGTGAGAGCACGTCAACAATTAGTATTTACCTGGGGACTGAAGGGAAGCCACCAAGGTTCAAGGCTAAGTTTAGGGGTTTGTATTTGTTGTGAAATAACAATGACACGGATACGATCTTTTTTTCTGCTAGCTTGATGTTTTATTTGTACCTTTATAGATATGTTGAACTATGAAATTGAAGCTAGTGACGGGAAGCCAGACATGTTTTGTTTTCACCCTGAAAAAACAAAAAAGGTGTTTGGATGGCGCGAGAGCATTGGAACTATGTATACTTTAAATTATCACGGATTTTAACGTCAATTTGCAAACTCGTTACAAATACAATGGACATAATGCAACGATATTAAAATCCAAAGAAAGTTTCTGTTTGAAAAAAGTACGAACTTCTTAACTTTCATTTTTAAATTCATTTCCTTTCTTACTACCTATTCAGCGATAGTGCAATGGGTTTTAGAACTAATTTGCCAACTTTTGAATAGAAAGAGTCAAGGACAAACCAAACTGCAAGATTATTTCCAATGGATAACTTGATAAATTAATAATGCAAATTTTTACAGTTTACAAAGGAGCCCCTGAAAATTAAATGACTTTCCAAACCATTTCGTTGTATGTTCAAATGCATATCTAATTCTTGGTTTCAATTGAAAACAAAGTATAATTTATTCACTATGCGCTATTCAATTTTTAGGACCATCAAACAAATTAAAACTTTTAAACCACCGGTAAGACCAAGGAAAGTTACCCTTATTGAAAGAGGGCTCTCTATCATGAAGATTTGTAAGATGACATTTTTGACAAGTCATTTTCAAGTGTCATCAAGAACAAGAGCCTCTCCAACTTCTTTCTGGACAGATGAAGGAAATTCACTTTCTTTTGGTTCAAAGAAAAATCAAAGTGTTCCTTCGAAGGATGTAAAAATCATTTTTGGCATGTTTAAAAATGAGATCAAGTAAATGCTCATTTCCCACTAATTATCCGATTGCATTTTATTTGAAACTAATTATGAAAATCACTGCAAGCGTCTTTTGAATTCATTGGTGCAATGATTGCATTATATTTTCATAATTGCTTTCTTCGATTTGTTAAAAATCAAATACAGAGTGCGTGCAAGGGCGAAGCACGTTTCTTCTGTATATGGTTTTGTATTTGGACTTTCAGCCTCACAGTTTAGTATATTAGTGTACTGACCACATAGGAAGTCTGCGAGTTATACCTAAACGGAATTCAACTTTCCTGTTTTCATTGAGTTCACAAAGCATAAGTATCAATACTTCTCAATGTGCATCTACTTAACACGAGCTTTATCAAATGGGCATATGCCTGACGACGATGACTTATTGGGTAAAAGTAATTATACAGTGAAGACAAAGCTAGTGACAACTTGTTAAGTAAGCAATGTGGTGTAAAACAAAATAAATTACAAACGCAAACCAATTTTGGGTTAGAACATGGAATTTGGGTGGATGCACTTAAGCAAATCAAGAGAAACCTCCTCATCAAAGTAAAACTTTACTTTCCAAGAATGAAATCCCACGGATAATGTTTAGTCTACACTCGAGGCAAATGCAGACATTATTTTGGTCGTTCCTCTCATTAAAAGAGGCGAACATTCCATTAAAACAATCACACAGTCATCAAAATAAATTGAAAGCATACTTTGTTTCATCTTATGAGCTGCTATGAAAATGAGTGTGTAGCTCTTTCAACATTTTGCAAATATAACAACCGCGGTAATCAACGAAAAAGGAAATGAACAGAATCTCCTCAAGCAAATACAAACATGGATGGAGGATTCTTTTTCAAATTGAGTGTGGAGATTCTTTAAACAATACATTTTGCCATTAGAAGTACGTCCTAAAGCAATCTCGTCTCTGGATTCATTTCATTCAAATTCCTTCGCCAACAATTTCGTTCGATGCTTAAACCATGGAAGAGCTGAGGATTGACTTTTTCTTATGAAAGGAAATGAGCAGATCTCGGCACACCACCTTCCATTCTTTAATGCAATCCACTGTAATCGTGTCCTTCGCAATTAATCTGAACGAAACGACAACAGCAGAATGGCCATAGCCGTCGTCAAGAATATGAGGGCCATTATGAACGTGAAAGACTGTGAAAGATCGTCTTCCTCAATAAGTACCTATAAACATAATATACATACTCAGAAGTAGTCTTTCACGACTTTTACAGCAGCCGGTGGAGAAAATGCAGTGTAGTGTGCAAGGCGATCTTGGTCGCTCGTCCTAGTGGAAGTCGTAATGGTTCCATTCCGCCTCATCGTCATCGTCTTACTAGTGAAGTGGAATATTGTTGGTGACATATATGAAAGTTCCATAACATATCAGCCAAGTGGTTACAACAAATGAGTACGATGATAGTAGTAACGCCACTCATAGATGTAACACTGAAAAAATTCTTTCTGGAAACGAGTTCAAGCACTGCAAATGATCAGAGAGAACCAAATGTTTGAAAAGATTTTCTAGATTTCAAAACCAACCCACCACGGTTTTATGTAACAATGCTGTGTTACTCCTTAATGCTAGATTCAACTAAACTTTGTCATGAGTACCCAACAACCTTTATAAGTTGTCTCATTCTGGCCCCCTGCTAACAATGACATTTAAGTATTTGATTAATTAGACCAAAGAAATCCAGAATCCGGTCCGAAATTCCAAAGCGTCTATTTATGGTAAATGGGATGAATATTTGAAATCAAAATGGAATAAAAACTCAAATATTGTTTTATCAAAGAGACTAGCTACAGACTATCGAAAATAGATGGACACAAAGAGCAGAGCCTTTTCACACAGTGCACCCACCAAAGCCTCATGGTTATTTCAATTTGGTAGCACAAAAATTGTACCAATATTAGTAACAGTTCCGAAACTTTTAAGGTGAAGCAAAATTGCGGAAAGCCGAACACACACAAACCGGCCTCAAGACTGTACAGGACACGAAGGAAGTTCTTTCAAAAAGTGCAACTGAAAGTTATTCAAACTCCATCTTTGTAGGTTAACATCTTTTAGACTTTCAAAATCTTTGTCTGGTTGAAAGAAAGATTCTTGTAGCTTCACATCGTTGTTCCATTATGAGCAAACATTAGGGATGTTATCACAAAGAAACCCGCAGCTGTGACATTCACTGAATAAATTGAAGCAATGAAAATATAGTCTAATGTGTAATATAAATGAGACTTTGCTCCTTGCTTTGACTGATCCTACAGATAATAACAAGCTGAAATCTTTAGCAGGTACAAACTAGTTGGCTCACAAGAATGGGAACACTTTCAAAATGGGATTTTTGAAATAGGCTAGCTTTGGCAGAAGTAGCAGCAGGTTATACCACCAAGGGTCATATTATTATATATCTACATGGGATAATCCTCCAGGAAAACATTCCAAATGAGAATGAGAAGGCTGTTAAGACAAGGCTATATGAATTACGGATCATTTTGGCGAATTATATTAAAATTTATGTGACACATGTCACCTGTAAAGAGCTGGTGAAAGCTGTTATGTGAAACAATGAAGGTCAGGAAAGGACTCTTTGATACTTTCAAAACAAAGGATTTTCATCAAAACGCAACAGCTTAGCTGACACGCTTGAATTTCTATTTCTATCTTACCTTTGGGCTGTAGGTTTAAATTGTCATAAGGAGTAACGTAATGAAATGAAACATTGCACATGTCAAATGACGTCAATCTGAACCACGGTACAAGTGGGCTCTTTTATTAGACCAACCAAAGGTTAAACTTTGTGACGACCGAAGCTTATAGAAATAGAACCTTATTTCTTGTAATATGTGCTTTCTATCCTTCATTTATTGCTCCGTTTTTTATTTAAATAACGTTTTGTAGATTGTAGAAAGAATTCTAGATCTAAGTGTCCACGTGTTCTCACATAATGGCGTAAGCTCAGCAGAAGCTCACCTAATTTGCCCCTCTTCAATGACTCTGAAAGAAGCCATACGGTATTTCTCTTCTCATCATTTATCATATCCACACGTCGCCCACGATCCCCTGCAAACCCATGTCTACAGACCTAAAACATTTTTCGTTATCCTGATTTTTTCTCTTGGAGAAAGTTACCATTTGGTAATTTTGGTGAGCAGCTTGGTTTGATATGCTTAAGCGTAGCCCTAAATCGCTAGAGAGTTGTGCACACAGGCATAATAAACAAAGAAATGAATATAAGGATGAGCCGCGGGGACCCATTTGGTGTCTGTGCTTATCAGGGTACAGACACAGAAGGATCATTCCTTCTTGCCCTTGTTACACAATTTCCCACATTTATTACTGTATATTTTCTGACAAAATGACTAAAAATCACAACCAACAGCTTGCCATTCTCGGAATTTTTGTCATCTGACGAAATTGGTAACGACAATCTGAGTAGCTCCATTCATTTTGTTGTTTTACTGCTTTCTAAACAGAAGCAACAGAGCAGAAGCAAAAGCTTGATCTTCCATGAACAACGAACACTCTAATGATGGGCGGTCACTCTGTTCATTATCGTTGAAAACCGACCAAGCAAGTAAATGATTTTTTTTTGTGGAGATAGAAAATAATCAGGTAGAGTTATAAAGCGGTGAGCGGTGTGGCTGCCTGTTGCAACTTACCACATTCCTTTATTATCTGAGCCCATCATCTCTCTCATAACGCATTAACTGAAGACGGATGTTCTTGTTTTTATTGACATTAATACGTGGGGGAAAATGAGTGAAATGTAACTCTCGAGAAAAAAACAATGGATGTTTTAGTCTGACTGCCTTGTTGACATCCGGACGGAAGTTAATAGGGTTATCAGCAGAACTCCACTCTTTACTTTGGACTTCACGGTTTGATCCTGGACATGAGAGCAGTAGTGGACATGATCCATTATCAAACTTTTTTATATCCACAAGAATAAAGCTGATGGATGCTCAAGGAAAGAACTAAAGAACACTCTGCCCTTTCAAAGGAAAATGTTGAAACAGAAGTAAGTTCATTTTGAGATGGGAAAAGAAAATGTTTGTGCTTTGACAATGAGATCGATCAGGAAAAACGCTGTGCCAACGATGTAGAATATTGTAACTGTAAGTAAGACAACTCTGGTCTGGTGTTGGTAAAACAGCCGACGAGTAATAAACGAGTAAAGAGTTAAGGAAGACAATCTTTTTCTAACATTAGCAGAAGAGAAGCGAATGCGAAGGATGCTGAGAGGAAGGAGAAACGCGAGCGAGCGATGCAGTTGTTCAACAGTTTTCTTACACAAACGAACCAAGCAACAACATTTTCAAAAGAATGGTTAAATTTGTGTTCGTGTTCGCTTACTGGGGGAGAAAAAGAGGCAGCTGGAAGCGAGACGAGCTCAGTTCCAGATGAGAATTTCACTGGAAATCTCCAACCTGGGAATTATTCTCCAAACGATAGCCATCTCCTCGGGAGCTTCTTGCCTGAGTCAAAAATGAATCTCACATAGTACTTATATTTTCCCCAGCAAAAGACACCCACCCAACAAACTTCCTTTCTACCATTATTTCACCGTTGTAGCAGTTGCAAGAAAAACATTCTGATTTTGTGTATGTGCGGTTCTTTTGGTCATTTGGTTTCAAACCCCACTGAAGTAGAGCAAACTCTGTCAAAATCAACAGGCTGCTTCCAATCTACCTTTGCATTTGGGAGTTGGCCACATTGAATGATTGACAGTGCATCTCGTAAATGGTCAACATTACGGCATTAGGAAATTTTCTCTTTCTCTAACGCGATTTCTAAAACTCGATAAGATTCTCTAAGACTTGCAAGGGCAAAGAAATGAAAGGAAAAGAAACCCTAGTTTCTCATATTTTCTGCTTTTCTGAAAAGTTTTCCCCAGAATAGATTGACTGAGTAGATCCTAGTAGAAAGTGCCAGAAGTGTTAAGTTTATTGTTGCTACAAGTTCTAATTTGCCTATGGCTATATTATTATTGCACGTTGAAATGCTTGATATCTATATTAAAGTTAGCTCAGGTTATAAACAAATTTTTGCTACATAAAAATACAGATTTAGTAAATCGACATAACAAATAGAGATCACACTGATACAAATTTTTCCAGGTAGATCATTAAACAAATTATGGATGAGTTTCATCACGCAAAGATTCTCACCCACCACCAGGTTGTTACAAGAAAATAAAAAAGTTTACAACAAGGGCTTGTTAAAAAGATACTCAAAGTTACTCACGGATCATGACAAAGTGGATTTTGTTCTTTTTCTTGGGGGCACGTCCAAACTTGTAATCGAGGCAGATATAAATGCAGGTTTACAAAAGTACGTATCGTCTCACTTTTCTTTTGGCACAGAATACACGAAACGTATAAGTTCGCGGCATGTTTTTGGAGCGTGAAATTTTTGGTTACGTGAGATTTTGCAAGTGGCAAACTAAAAATAACAATGAAACTGGAGATATTTGGAATATTTCTTTCAATTCTCCGCAGTCGATTTTGCATCTGATGTAAGTTTAGTAACAAACCCCACTCTCACTCTGTTTTCATCTAGTGACCTAAAGCTTTTCAATTTGAACTTTAGAACTCAATTGGATTGTTTATCTACTATAGCTGCGGCAGGTAGCAGTTGCATGAGCCCGTCCAATCCATCTCCAATGGCTTTATTAGTCCAACAAAGTGACATTAACTTTGCTTTTTACCAAGCATAAATCTTGAATCTCTGAACTCTGCCGGTCAAAAGAAGCTCTCCCGTAACAAATTATTTATTATTAGTGACTCTACAAAGTGAAAATAGAACATTAATGAATTATAGTGGTCGCTTCAAAAGCTCTTGCTAAAACATCAGGTCAATTCAAACAAATGTAAAGAAACTTCTAACTTGTGATCAAACAAAATGACTTGATTACAATTAAAACAAGTTTCGTTATTTGAAACAAAAAACAATAAAAACAGTCCTTTACATTTCTTGTGCTTCGTTTTGACGTGGGAAAAGTCGCAGCATGGGGGGAAGTCTTAAAGAAGAGATTATCGACAAACTTAATCGCGGTAATGAAACCGAGATCAGCGAAGTTCTCACCGCATTGGGTATCGGGTGGTATGACTCCCAAATAGTCGAGCGAATTCTGTATGAAAAAACCATTCATGCAAAGCTGGGCGTCATTAACGAGCTGCGTTACCTTTCTCCACTGTACAAACAATGTTTGGAAGGTTATGTTCCTTCGAACACTACAAACGGTAAGAACCTCAAAGTATTCGTTAATATAGTGAAACCTTGATGTGTAAATGTGAAATAAATTCTCTGGTTGCAATAAGGAATATGATTTACTTGCAATGTAGCCAAACACAATAAGCGAAGGGTTGTTTGTTTGGAGAAGTTGCCAAAAACCCTGGAAAAATTGTCGGTCTATTTTTGCAGCTACATAATACTCATTGTATCCGGCAGAGAAGTACTCTGAAAGCGCATTATTTCCTATTCATTTATGCCCCTCTAAAAGAGTGGATGTTTACTTTGTACTTCATGACAATTCAGCATGTTTTTCTTTCCCGTTACGGGAAATCACACTTTTTGTTGTATTTCTATTGTTTCGAGTCCCCTCCATTGGCCTGCCAGTTTCCTACATTAGACCAACTCTTCACTTGCACTTCAATTTCTCCTTTTCCCTTTGGAAGTACAAGATTTTACGAGAATCTAAGCTTTAACTTTTATTATGCACATTAAAGTGCACTTTCCAAAAGTTAAAAACTCAGAACAAGACAAAGAAGCAAGATAGGACTCAAAACTAAGTACATTTAAACTTTGGGGTATCTGTCTTACCGTTATGATCCGCTTGCAAAATTACGAGTGTTGGAAAGATAAACGGTAAAAATAGTTTCGAGTCCACGGAGTTATCAAAAGCACAGTTTCAGTTTCAGGATTCTCTGATTTTGTATTTCTATCCTACAAGTTACAATTACATAGTTTTTGTTGAAACTAGAGTTGTATTATAAAGGGTTTCAAATGTTTATAAACTTTTTCCTCGCCTTAAAAGATGCTACTGGTAGAATTTCCAAATTCTTCCTATCGGACACAATTATAAATTATCAGACATGAAGGGTTTAACGGACTATGGATATACACATATGAAGTTAGATGTAAATTCAGTACGCGTAATGGCGTAATACAGCTCTTGTTCCATTATACTTTTAGATACAAAGTATTCCCTACAACTTTTTTTTTAACTGAGTCAATAAAGAAACCCATAATTTTTGAAATTTGATTCCTCAGGGTTTTGCAAACCTTTTTTTACAAAAAATAAGAATGATAACGACTTGTAAAACATACACACGTATGCCAAATGGTTGACTAAGCAAAAGTCTGATGCAAGCCACAAAAATCGGCCACACATTTATGCTACAGGCAGTTTGTCTGCGTTGGAGAGTCCGCAGGCAATGTCGATGTATTTCTAATGTTTACAGAAGATTTACAAAAGGTCAACAGTAAAACTTTTCAAAAGCTAAAAGGTTGACTTTCTTTAAAAAATGATATGTTGCTACTACATGTCAAGAATTTCGACAGTCGGGGTTTTTAGTTATCAATTCAAAAATCATTGAATTCACATATCATGGATCACAATTCAGAAAAACAACTTCAAGGAAGACAACAATTTCGCCTGTCAACTCCCACGTTTGATTCGATTTAATGGGTTGGAAACAGTACAAACGTGACTTTGATTCCTTTGGTCTTGATATGACATTTTGTCGTGCTTAGTCAGCGCAATAATGTACATTTTGTGAAAGGTTCATGACTATCCCTTAGGCACCCTATAGTCTATACGAAAGCCTTTCTTTGCCCCGAGAAATGACATACCATGACTATTGGACTACTCTGACTCTTCCGAATATGACAAGATTTGAAGGGTTAGTTCGGCTGTATTTTGACCGACCAGTGCGTTTTATTGTAAAAGTTGTTGTAGAGCTCTTGGACATAAAATGGTATCTCGCTTTCCATTCTGAGACATATCAATGCGAATAAATATTTTTCGTGTCTACATTAATTAGCCTTATAATAATATAGGACTTGGGGTTTTGGGTCTTCGCCAAACTTTTCAGTCAAACTGCACCACAATAGTTAACAATAATAAGAAAAGCCATTTCCTATTAAAAGTGACAATCTACTTTTATGATAAGATCTGTAATTTAAGTAGCAGAAGTCATTGAAAAGTAAAAGAGCTACAGCTTGTTAGCATTTAGCTTTTATGTCCTACTAATCCAATTATAATCATTTCTGTTTTTTAGCTTGTCCAAAAAACTTTGATGGTTGGACATGCTGGAATGAAACAGCAGCTGGAACGACCGCTGTCAGTCCATGTCCAGAAAACGTCTATGGATTTGACCCCGCGCGTAAGTCTTTTATTCTAAAAATAGAATCGTTTCGTAGTACAAACTTCAGTGAAGTAGAAGACAACCAGTTCCTAAATCCGCACACCATACTCTTACAGATCATTCTTATTCTTATAAGATTATTTTCATCAAGCAATCGAGTGTCGATGTTTTTAATGGTGAATGAAAGCTGGCTGTATTTGCAATGTAACCGTAACCATATGTGGTAGTTTTCACATCATACCAGTTTTCATCTCATTGGTCCCAGTGGAATGGAATGCATCTTCATGGAAAGTTTCTAATTTAAATAAAAAGTTTGCAAAGCCGAATTAAACTTTTGTTTTCCATGATTTCAGCCAATAATATAAAGCCTATTTCGTGTAATTAGAAAACCTTGAAAGTTAATTAGGGAGAATGGAGAGGGAAGTGCTCAGCATTGATGGTTATGGTTGGTCGCTTTCAAAAGAATAATTTCTACCTACTCTATTCAGGAAAGTCTTCACTGGTTAAAAGTTCCAGCGAACCATGAATATTGTACACATGATAAAAGGATTTAACCTTCCTGCTTTTACGTTATGCTTCCGGTGTAGCTATTCTCTGTAGAACCTCACATTTCAATACACTCCAGGAATTCATGATTCATCTCACAGTATCAAAACTGTCACGTAAAGAGAGCGGAAGAATTTTTATTTTAGTAGATGACATTTGATATTTTAGAAGAGAAAATAAAAAAAAGTGTGACTTTTTTCTTGGAAAAAAACACCGTTTGATCCTTTTTCATGAAAAATATTATTGTAAAAGTTGAAAAAAATAGTGTTCGTGCCGTGCCTTTTAGCAACCCTTACATGGGAACGTTTTTAGATGTGGGTCGCATGAGACATATGGAAACGACTACTGCATGTAATAGTACACTGAAAATTTGTATTTTGAAATTGATACGGTGGGTGCAAATTTGAGTTTTACAGACTCACTGATAACAATTCTGAAAGAAGAAAAAAACTTGACACACCGTGGCTCATATCTGGGTGGCCCAGCACATAAAATCGTTCCCTTGTTAGAATAAGAGTTGACATGATGGGATATTCCTTCCGGCAACTGATGAGTTGTTGAAGCAGGCAAATGCGACAGTTTGATGGCATGCGTCAACTGCTAATACATTTTTTATCAGTAATGGAAAAGACGTAAAAGGGACAAAATAGAATGCATTAGACAAGACACATTAGACAAGGGGTAATCTGCATACATTACTGTAAACCTACGCAGTTAAAAGTCTAGACAAGAAAATTGGTCAACGTCATGTCATCAGTCATCCCTCATTCTATTAAATGAGAAAGTAAAAACTTTGAAGTTTGAAGTAAATTACAAATGCGAAATTGAAATTGCACACGTAAATATTTTTGCGTAATGCGGAGAGCAATGAAAAGCATGGCCCGAACCAGCAGTTTCATAAAACAAAATAGTTTCTGCCTTTAAACTTTTGTTTTTACACTGTGATGAAGCAAAACGTTCCAGAAACGCAGTTTGTTATGATTGTGTACGCGACGAGTCCTTAATTAATGAATTTAAGTTTAGTTCCTTTACTGTCTCTTGTCTCGCTTGACTAAATTATTTTTGAGCACTTACAAAATAAATTAATTCATTCAAGTGGGTCAAGTCTAGGCTTTCATTAAATCGACTGAAAGTGTCGTTCTTTACGCATTTGGTAACTCTCCTGGGAAAAGTCGTGATTATCCTTTAGAAAATGTTCACAGTAGTTCCTCAGCCATACGCCGAAAGATCAGCAGCAGGTCATGTAGTTACTTTTAGTTCCATAGAGAGCAAAGATTTTGGATGGTGTCTTTTTTAAATGATGCTGTCAAAATTCAACCTGTTGTTGATGTGAATGTTCTTTTGAACTTATCCACGGAGCGAAGGAGGCACTGTATGAGACGAGAATGAATAGCGTTGCAGGAGGTAGGCGTATGGAGCTGAAATTTTTGACTTGCTACAACATAGGACAAAATGAAAAAAAAATCTCAAGATGACGAGTGAAAAAGTAAAGTGAGATGACGTAAAAAATAGATGCTCCCTCACGTCTTGTTAGGCAGTGCTGATATTAAAAATCCTCACAAAAGATTGTGTCTGCTGCTATTAGCTCTGGGATTCAATGAAATGTGTCAGTATTTACAGAAGAGGAAACGAAGTGACAGTTTGAAAAGGCAGTTTTTTGTTAACCGCTCCAGTCGACATTTTGAGAATGAAAGCGAAAGAAAAATGTTTCCTGGTGGCTGATTACTCACCGCCCGACCACCTCAGTGCAAATTTGAAGAAAACAGGACGTAACAGGAAATGATAAGATCTAAAGGGAAATCAACATTTCCGCCTGAACAATCTGCTCAAATTAGCAAAGCCATAATTTAAAAGCAATGTCATTTCTTTTACGACATATTATTTTTATACGCTTTCAGTAATCACACAGGCTGCACAACAAATCCTTGAGATCTACGATGTAGATCAATAGTAGTGAGAGATAGAAAGAAAGCGCTTTCAGAGTTTCATGATCTCTGCCTGTTGAACCCACACAAGATAAAAATGTCAAGGAAAGACACATCACTCCATTCTCCCTGTTAAACAAAATTTGAATTACTAAAGTATTACGACTGCGAAACTGTATCTCATTTATCTTGTGTAGTAAAACGTGTGCATGTATGGCTTCACCACTGTCTCGGACTTGCAAACAAATTAAAGTTTTATTCAACAAGTTCAAGGCAACAGTTCATTTCCATTTCCCATCCTTTGAAACAAATGTAATCCATTTTCATACTTAATAAAGTGACAAATTGGAACCTAGCAAGTCAGTAAAATTGTACGGTTTTATTTTGCCTGCGTACATCACATGGCCTTGCGTGAGGTTAGAAAAACTCCATCCTGCTGGTATAATAGTAAGTTACCGAGCAGAAATACGAGTCGTAAGAAAAACAGTCCGTAATTCTCTAACTACATACCTTTGATATTCACACTTCAAAGCAATTCATAAAAGGACCGCTGTTTGAATTATGCACTAGGGTAGCTACTGGCGTTTTTGTATTCATGACAAGCTTTGCATAGTATTATTGTCCTTCAAATTAAAACACGGCTTATTATGGCTTCAATACCACAGCAGTGACATACCACTTGTAAGCTCCTCCAAAGTGGAAAATCTCTCTGCTTCCACGAAATATGTTCTATTCCTACATCACAGCGTAAAATAATTTGCATAAGATAAAAAATACAAATTCGTGCATTTCGATTTAAACTTGAAAGTAAAACTTCTACGAACACTATAGCATAAGTAGAAGGCGCTTTATTCTTGAATTTTATAGACGCTAAAAATACACGCACGAGAGAAATGTCATTATGGCGAAAGTGCGTAGTTAATTTGTAAGTTATCACCTTCATTCGATTTATTTCTCGACTCCTAGTCTCTAGGCTGTTTTCAAATCAAAATCAAAGTGAGAGAATGTTCGCCTTTACACTTGCTTGGTTATGTCGTCGCAGTTATTTGGCACCCCGCTTATTTTCGGTATTGTTTTTCTATCAATGATAAACAAAATCCTCTATTATCAGTACTCATAAAACTGTTTACGAGCACATAAATGAAAGCCAGAAACAAAAACAAGAACGATATGAAAAAGTACGCAGCTCCACAAGATAAATGATGAATAGCCCGGTCTATTCATGCTCTCCCTCTCAGTGGGAGTTTGCCAATTGAACGTTACTCATTCACAAGATTCCGATTAAAGAACTCAAAGTGAAATGTGCGAAAACCGGAAGTAATAAGGTTAGAGTTTCATTTGATGAATTAATGATGACTGGCTGGGTGCTGGGTTGAATGTTGAATGGAAATGAGATTTCTGCCAAATAAACGTCAGAGACAAAGCAAGCATTGATCACAAGGATACAATTCAGCTGCGTGAAAGTGTTACAAACATCACTTGTGAAAACATTTTGTATGCAATATTTTAATCTTTGAAAGTCTCCTCATTGACATTTTACTGAAATTATTTGTTTTGAGTAATGACTCTTGCCTATTTTTATTTTCCAGTTACATTTTCTGCTTCCTTTCTTCTGATTGAGGCAAAAAGCAGCTGTCATGCACGTGGCCGTTGACTGTATTTTTCGCTCTTCCTGATTTGCAAGAAAAACTTTAAAAAACTAAGATTCAAAACTAAGACTAGGAAGAAACATAATTTTTTTGTCGCCCCCTCATTTCTTATGCAGCTTCATACATTTTTTTTAGTTTACGCCTTGGTGGAGCTTCTAGTCTTCCGCATAACGAATTCGCAAAGAAAAAAGCGTAAACAGCCTGGGTTATAGTTGCTTCTTCTTCGTCATTTCATCTTGTGTAAAAATTGTTTTTGCCCCAGCTTTTCGGTTTTTTACTCTCCCCTACTTATTGGAGCGGAGGCTAATTGCACTTATAAATTCCTATCAGTTCTGATTTGGTTATTGTGTTGCAGAAGAAGCATGAACGTGAGCGAGCGAGCGAGTTCGGTACGGAAAAGTGGCAGAAGAGACTCAAAGTCAAAAGAGTAAACATGAAAATGTCGTTTTGCTTTCAAGATTTTGAGCATCGCGTCGTATTTACTTGTTAGTATTGCTATCATCCAGCTGAAATGCTTCATGCAAGAAGACTTTTATGACTGAACGAGCAACAATGGTAAAAAGTTGGGCCTGCGAGGAGCAGATGTAATGCAATGGTTTAGTACGCTTTTGTAATAGAAATTGAAATGTTTACACCCAGAAACACTTTGCCTCACACTTTTGTAAACCAGTTCACTTCAACATCAACTTGTCACAGACAAAACAGAGAAAATGCATGCTTTCTGCTCCGCAATACAGAGCATCCCCAATCAAAAAGGGAAGGAAAAAATGCTTCAATGAAATCTGACATGGCGCATAAAATGTTTGACGTAAGAAAGTAAACTTACTGTACTTAGGGTCCATTGCCTTAGATAAACATTCCGTATAGACAACAATCACGTCTCAGTTTTATTCTTAGCTGAGCCCCCAACTTTCCTCTTTTCTTTCTTCAATTTTTGTTGGTTTGGTTAGCTTATTTAAGATTCGAGTTTATTCTCCACTGACTTGATTCCACTGAAGGCTCCGTTTCTCTAACAGACTGCTTTAATATGCCTACCGCTACAAAGAGTCAGAAATTCACATGATTATTCATTAGTAAACGTCTAGCCGCATCCTCTGCTTCTCTCAATTTCGCTGGCTCTCTATTGACTGGTTAAGTCCTTTAGCCCTCCAGGACAAGAAGTTATGTTGGTCTTAAATTAATCCATGCACCAATTTCCTCATTCTTTCCCAGTCGCTCTCTTGCTTGGTGTACAGAATTTACCACACACCAATGCATCGACTTTAAAATTGGATTGTCAAATATTACTTTCTTTTTCACTCATGTTTTCTCTTTACTCGAAAATAAAAACGTCATTTCGAGTTAAACGTTTCTTGCAGCCTTAGCCTCTCTCCAAGGCAAAACCTCAAATAATTGGTGGCCGACTCGAAACAGTTATTCCCTAATCGTCTGACTCTGTACTCTTGGCATCTGAAAGAGATATTTTTGGTCCTCTCATACAGATTTATCAAGCTGTCGTTTAATGTGACTCCTACACGTGTCTTTACTTCTCTTGTACCAATTTCACTGCAAGGTTTTAGTAGAATGTCATAAATTCTCTCTCCAGTTGCTCATCAAGATGTAATTCAAGCCGGGAGTCAAAAACACGGACACTTGTCTCATATATCGCTGCTGTTGCATGTGCTCACAAAATGAAACTGGAAAATTGGAAGGGAGGGTGAACCAAAAATAGAATAATATAATAATAGTGAATTTGGTTTAAAAAGTGAGCGCTAAGCTAAGCAGGAGATTATCTGATACGAAACATGAAAATTAAGTGACATTCTACTTTCCTTCCAATTTCAACCATCATTCGAATGAGTTTCCAATGCATGGAGCTGGTAAATGAAGATCATGTTTTCTGTTTCATGTACATGATGCACAGCAGCAGATTTATTTTCTGGTCTTACGGATGTATTGAATTTATATATAAAACCTAGATTCTTATAGCATGGTGGGTAAATGGAAGAGAGAGGAAGTAACGAAATTATAAAGTCGACTGTAATGGTTGTTCTCCGTGCTGCTCATCTAATATACACGCTACCCACTTACTTTAAAACATAGGATTACCGTGCACATGTAAATCGAACTACACATTTAAGGGACACAGGATTTTGGATATTCAACTGAATAAGCTTTAAAGACGGTAGTCGTGCCAAAGTATCCTGAAGCATAAAATAAATACAATAGCACAATAGTACAATTCCAAGTGGAACCGCAAGGTGCTAAATAACGTTTGCGTGGCCGTATCTTTCCAAGCCCCCTGTGGTTTTGTTGTAACTTTAACAAACCACCATTGCGCTGTGGGTTAGCTGGCTACCATTAATGGCTACCATTTTGGCACGGTTCGGGTAAATACTTGAAAAAAGATCGTGAGGAAAGGCAATATAGTTTAATTAAAACTTTCTGACGGTGACTTATGTTAGCGTTAAAAGCTTGCGACCAGTGTGAACGAAATAGGAGCACTTACTACGTCCTTTACACAATGGTAGAATAATGATCTAGTCCAAAAATGCATTCAGCAGACAGAGTTCTGCTCCAAGAAGTTAGTCTTAAGGAGTTGCTTATCAGGCTAATTAATGACCTGGTAAAAGCATGAGCAAGGCCAAGGATGCTTGAATTGCGACATCATTAAATATGACTTTTGCTGATCTCTTGTCATTTGCAAGTATGACAGCGTAATGCTTCTTTTGCGGCTAATAAATGTCAGAAACACGAGATAATGTTATACTTTATGCTTTGCCATAACAGAAACAAACGGTGTAATGACATATACCGTAAGGAAATATCACGAATGAGGGAACGTTCTTTAACGAAGTTTTCTATTTTGCTAATCAACTTTGTCAACTTGTCGTATCATCAACTGTACCTCCTCGTAAATTATGGATGCTGCCACTCTCAATTAATTCTGCTTTTGATTTATGGTTGTGTAATAAAGGCAGAATTCTTTTTCTCGTTTGAAAGTTGTGTTAAAAAAAGTTACTAGCGGCTTTTCTTTGGCCAGGCTTATTCTTTAAGCCAGAACTTGTACTTTTTAAGAAAAGTTTCCATTGAATGTACGTTTATTGGGGGCACTTGTGGCAAATGGGCATTTATTGGGGCAAAACAAAAACAGTTTGTAAAATACAAGTTGCCTGGGACGATGTTTCTAAAATACGTTTAAAATACATTCCAGTGATGAAGGTAATATCATGGATGTAAAAGTGAAAATCCCCTGTTAAATGTAGATCTTTCAAAGGAGAAAGTGATTCTCGCTTTCCGTGTCCAAATTCCAAATGTAATTATTATAATGTTTAACCAAAAGTTAGGGCCACCAGAAGCTGCGCCTTCAGCAGTGCCTCGGAGAAGTATCCTCCGAAAGACTGCGTCCAAGTATTGCGTTACTGAAGTTTCAGACACAACCACAGGCGCAAGCAACGGACATCATGGTCATAGGCACGGCAAGAAACGCAAAATAAGCCAAAACGACATAGCTGCGCCCTCGACATCTGTAAACAAAGTCTATGAACAACAGCCTTTGGTAGCACGAACTCCACATGAATTTAAAATTGGTTGTGCACGATTTCCATCCGCCTTAACAATTGACCAAAGAGACTTCAACAACAATGAGGATGGTGCACAGGCAGAAGTCGCTACTAACAGTGAACGCTTGGCGCTCCCTTCTGGTGATGTTGGATTCCATCTAACAGCTCCAAATCAAAACATCCCTCCATGCGTCAGACCAGTTTCAGAACGTTTACCCTCACCGACACCGTCTGTATCGTTTGCACCACTTCCATTGAAGAAATCATCGAGCACGGAGAAAAGGGCAAGGCAAAGGAAAGGCATCTTGGCTCTCCCAGTAATTTTTAATTGCTTACTTGTGAAGAATATCATGTAGTGGTCTGAATCAGACGAGATCCTTCACTTAATTACTTAATTGTGATTTCATGTCCTGCTGCAGGAGTACATCTACGTGAAGATATTCTCTGGTCTGAACCCATGTGAAATTCACACATGCACGCAAGTCTGCAGATTGTGGAGGGAATATTGTGACACTTTCTTCAGTTCCCCTAGAGTGTTCAACGGGAGAGATCCGTTTTGGAACCGTCGTTTGACAACGAACATCGCTCGTAATTTTCTGGAGGAGTATTTGCTGTGTCCTGAGAATAAACGCTACTTTAAACTCTACTTTTACAATGCGGATGACCGACACATGCGAGCAATAGTTTCGGAAAAGCCAGACGACTTCGCCATAACCGCGAGACACATGACAAAAGTGCATCTCTTTAACTGCAATCTCCACTGGGCCACGTTGGTGCAGTTGGTACAGAGTCTTCCTTACCTCAACACATTCACGGATACCTGGAGTTATCACTTCCAATATCTTACGTATAATCCATGCAGAAAGATCAACCATGACCAAGGACCACTCAAGAAGCTCTATGACAAATTAGGTCTAAGCGAGCTGAAACACAAGAATCCCCGCATGCGACATTTTAAACTCGACCGAAAATCAATGTCTAAGGAACTGTGCATCTACTTTCAAGTACTTTGGCGGTTATTTCCAAACTTGGAAACACTGGATTTCAATCTCGGTCCGTGGGAAACTCCAAAACGTCAATTATCAGCAGTCTCTAAAGTGTATGAAGTGTTTGGGAAAAGTTTTCAGAGCGCTCTCACTCGACTGAGGAAAAGTTTAAAGAAACTCTATCTGAGATGGGATGACAAAGGATTAAGCTTTCTCTTTGACAAATGTGTAGACGCGATTCACACGATTGAATTTCCCCGTTTAAAGGAATTCACTTTACAAATGAATGACAAGTCGATGCGAGCTCCGGAGAGGATTCCGCATCTTCTCAGATTCTTAAATACATTTGAATGGAGAGAAGACACGAGTAGCATGACAAAGCATGAGAGTCTCATTTTGATAGCTCATGTGGGCCCAATTTTCATAACGAAGGATTGGGCAGACTTTCTTCACACTTTCAAAGACCGCATTATCCGGAAAAAATCCAGAGTAGCTCTTCGCGTCGGAGTAAAAATGGATGACGGTGTAACGAAAATGCCTGACAAGTCTGTGGTGGCGAATATATTTAAGAATTACGTCTTTTTTCGCGGCGTAACAAAACTTCAGGTTAACAATTCCACTTTTCTATTCTCATTTCATGAAATCCGTTTAAGTAAGAGCCTTACAAAAGACCACAAAACAAAAGGAAGAGATCATCAGTGGGTGTCCACAAATAATAATGTCTATGACTGTATGACTTTTTAAATAAATTTGTAGGTAACTGTTCTGAACCAGCAAACGCAGTCGCTTCGGGATGTTATTCCAGGCCTTAGAGCAGCTTACCCAAACGTCGATAGGCTTGACATTCGCGTAGGAGAAAAAGAGAGTAGAAAAATGTTCGCCTTTCATGACTACTCTGTCATTTCTATCGCCTTCAATTTCAAGTTGATTACAGAGCTCCGAATTTCTGATCAACGTAGCCGAAAATATGACGTATTGGATAGGGTTGTTGGGACAAAGGGTCGGGCGTCTTTAACCTATGCGTACATTTCCGGAAGAGACATGGTGCTGTTGTGTGAAATGTTAACTCGGCTCAGAGTACTTCAGCTTTGGGCGAATTTATATGACCTTAAGGATATCAATTTCACAGGCATCCGGAGTAAATTTTACTACGTTCGTCAGCAGGACGGAAAACTTTTTCTCCGAAAAGATGAGGCGTTGAAAGAAAGGCGAGACCCCTCCATCAACAATCTCAAACGTAATTTTATTAAAATACATTTATTTACGACATGGCGTGATGAGACTAATTTTCTTTCAAAGAAACTGCAAAAGGGTGGAAAACTTTTTGCATAATTTAGCATTCCACACTTCGGCAAAATTATATTCGAGAAGGCTATTTTCTCATTGTTTAATAATAAACTCTGAAGACTTTTTTTACAATTCTCTATTGATTCCCGATTCCTTTCTCTACGTAGATTTGAGGTTCCTTTCACTCCGTGGCTTGGGAAGGGAGGTTACTGATATCACATGCAGATTTGCCTTTGAAGGATTAAAGTTTCTTCAATACGTAGAACTTTCTGGAGACACGGCTGTAAATATTTTTCCAAAAACATTTTCTAAAGATTTCATTGTGTGATCCTCTTTCATCATTTTTTATGACCTTCCTCGCAGATTACACAGAAAGGACGAATTCGCTTACATTCCAGAATGCAATCGTTGGGGTGCAAAGTAAATTTTTGTCGGTGAAAGAATTAATTTTACGATCAAAATGGAGAGGCCACCTGAAAACAAATTTTCAAAAAGTACACATATTTTAAAGTACTCAAAATCTTCATTGTAAATTGTAGTGTCAATACAAAATGAAAAGTCTTTCTTTGCCCACAAACAGTTCAAAATAACTTATCCTTTCTTGTTAGTTCTTAAATTGTGATATGCTACGGATATTGGCAGTAAGAGACACACCAAGGACATGATCAAAATTATATTTGTGAGAAATTCGTTATTTATCGCACACTGAAGCAGATTTAAAAATAAAGTATTAGCAAAGTTTCTCGAGTACATTTCAATTGGAATGCCCAATTTTGTTTTGCTATCGGAGGCAGAAGTGAGCAAGCTCGTCAAAAACATGAAGATCGATAGAGCGTATAAGATTTCATAGTGAGAAATGTTTAAGATTTATAGTAGGAACTTTTTGATTTATAAAGTGATTAGAGTGGGCTGTGGAAAGTAGGAAGTCAGCTTTCAAAGAAAGAAAACTTCCTCGGAGGAGGAGTAGAAAATAAAAGCGATTTTATGAAGAGGGGAAGATCAGGGCATGCTTGTTTTGAAAACAAAAGCATTTTGTTTGAGAATTTTTCCACCCGATGTAATTATAAGTAGGTATTTACAGCAGCAAAACAACTTTTCATTTCCGTCCTTTAGCACGTTCGCCAGAAAGGCAATCTTCTTTTGTATGAAGACATCACGTCACGTTCTGGAAAGCATGACCACAAGTAGATCCAAACGTAAATATTTTGCACTTTGTAGAAAGCACAGTGCGAAGAAAATGAACATTTGGAAAAACAACGTTATCTGCTTAAGCAACTGATATTGAACACGTAACACCTTTACCAGAAAAAACTATTTCTTGAAATGTTCCAAATTATAACCTTCTCTAGAGAAGAGTCCTTCTCTGCGATTGTTTATTAGTATGTAGAATATAAAGTTTTACTACGTCCCTGGAAATCTCTTGCTTTAGTCTTACTTGACTTAGAAATACGACGTTCTCAGATTAAACGCACGATACACCAAAGTACATCAAATATTAAGATAGGCCTAACTAATATTGTATAAGCAAATTCACACTGTGAAGACCTTGTTTACCTTATTAAATTACCTGTCTTTGTCCTCTCAGAGAGTTCTGAGTGAAATGCGTAAGTCATGAATGAGTATGATTTCATGCAGAGGCAGAAGAAATAGGCTGGGGCAGTATAAGATTTTATCGTATGTAATCCCTAATGATGGTGATACGTGATAAGATTTGCATAACCAGTCTCAGTCACTTTCTCTGAGCTTTCAAGTGTGTTAGACAAAAAGCATTGATCTTTTTGATTGAGTAATGACATTTAATCTTGATTCTGAAAGCTGTTTCTCTATGAGTGAAGCACTCAACAACCAGGAATGAATAACGACAGAATCACATCTACTCTACATTCTACCATGCATTTTAAGTGGTAATGCATAGCAAATTGAAAGAAATCTATAGATTTCCAGAAGAAAAGCACTTGTTCCGTTGTTCTCCTTCTGAAAAATATGTTCGATAAAAATAGCAAAAAGGGGAGAAACACTTTCCGACAGCTCACAAACAGTCTCAAAATATCCACTTGATATTGAACTACGTTGTGTAGCCTTTTTGAGAAAAGTTGTAAAAAATGGTAGAACTCGCTGAGAGCAAAGTAGCAATAAACGTGAACATAAATGGTTTCTACTACTTATTTCAGCCCATACGCTAACAAAACTAATGATTATCTGGTAGTTCCCACATGTACTTATTGGGAATGGTTATTTCGCTTTGTTGAGAATTTTTCTTTCGCCCTCTTTGTCTGGATCATTTGATACAATTTCTGGCTCTATTGATGCTATTTTGTTTCTTTGTTGTCTGCTTTACTTTGAGGAAGCATCCTGTAAACGTTTGTTGGTTCCAACGAGAAACTGATACGTTTGTTCGTGAAAGCTAATCCGAGTATGATTTATAGATACAGGTCTGCAAGCTTCTGTTGTACCTTCACAAGGTTGATTATGAGCTTTATGTAGGATCAAAATTACTCGCCTTGTGCTATATACCATCTAAGGCTAAACTCATGCGTAGGTTGTGCTGTGCACTGTTTGTATTTACAGAATGTTTTTATTTAGCTTTTATTCTCCAGGGCCGTTATTTGGGGCCCTGTCTGAAATTCTCAAAGTAGGAAATTGGAGTCGGGCGGGTTTGTAATGAAATCATTTGCTTGGTAATATCACCTTTCATTAACGGTATCCAAACATGGAAAACAGAAACATAAGCGCCTCGAGTTAAGCGCTTAAAACCTTCTTGGTTTCTCTTTTAAATCATGTAAAGTTTAAGTACGGCATGTGCTTATTTGTGTCCACCCTGACCGAGTGAACCCAGAATACCAACACTCTTATAATTACCTCGAATCACCAGGTACTAGAATCGGAGCGACTTTGCTTCTGGAGGCTTTAAGTTTAAGATTACACTTCTCCTTTTTAATTATAGGTGTGGATAAATGAATACTAAGAATAACTCGATTAATGAAAATCAAAACCCGTAGTAGCTTCAAACGAATACCTTTGAAGTTGAGCAGAAGCCGAGATTTGTGGTGAGGTACCTAAAGGAATAAAATGTCGGCAAGCAAGATGTTTTGTTTGTTTTGTTAATTTTGCGCAGACAAAATAACTTTCTCCCAACTAATCCGTAGTTGTGTATCGTCATTCAAGAAAATGGAAATGGTGCGTCCCATTTCACTTGGTTACACTTAGTGTTTGTTCATGAGCCAAAATTGGGGAAAATCTTGGAAAATGGAACAACTTGTTTATTACAACTGCAATGTTAGGGCTTCTTTTTTTCCTTTAATTTCCAGACCGAATCACGCATTTGTACGAATAAGAAAAATAAATTCGTTAACCTAAATTACAAGTATGATTTCAGCATGACCTATAAATGGACATTTGGTAATGGTTGATACTTTAGAAAATGTGCTTCAGAATTTATTACCATGTTAAGAGCTTCACCAGAGACATAAGAAACTAAACTGATCGTTTTATTCAGAAAGCAGAAACATCTGGAGTAACTGAGGGTTGTAGTTCCACTTCAGAACATGATTTCACTTTCACTACCGTGGTCAACACACAGCAAGTACTTTACGGTCTTAGCTGTTATGATACTACTAAATTAATTTACGAGGATGACATTTAATAAAAGGAAGGAATCTGACAAGTGTCATAATTTGATATTTTATTCTTGACTAGAAAGGCCGTCGAAAGCGTATCGGAAAATAATAATAGCATCACTGCAAATGACAAAGATTGGGCATGTGGACTTCCCGTATGCGCTTGAAATAATATTTACCCTTTATGATTTATGAGAAAAATAAGGACAGACTTATGACTTTTTTCGTTTAAATTGAGACAGGACCGGATTTATTACATAATCTTCAGCCATTTGAATGGGAAAGAGCAGCTTGTTTGTCGGTTGGTATGTTCCAATTGGGAGGAGCAGATAACCCCCGTGCTAAGCTCAAAGTGTTGTTTAGTCTACAAAGGGCGCCCGCAGACTTTCTTCTCGTGGCTGAAAAATGTTTTGACACATTTTAAGGGCCCTGCTACCCGATTTACTAAAGTTTGTTTGCGAAATCCAACGTTGGCGGCACGCTGGAATGAGATGAGGATTCGGGACATCATGCCAAGTTCGTCGCGTAAACTTGTGGTCACTTTGATGCCTTCTCCAGCTTTGATTCCGAATATGAACTTCGACAATATCACAACGCTATGTATCAAAGACTCCATATACAAATATCAAAGACTGCAATCCTTTTTTGTTCTCATGCCAAGACTTCAGAATTTGGCCGATCTCAACACATTTTACTTGGTGGATTGCAGTGCTTGTTGCGGAACCTTTGTTGAGTTACAGGATCAAATTTTGAAACCTTTTGATGGAATACTATGCCCTATTAAAAGATTAGAAGTGAAGCGGGAGGACGCCGGCTTCAAGACTTTATTCCTTGTCAAAATTCTTGGCCTGACTTGCAAAAGCTTGGAAAGAATTGAGTTATCCATTGACACGTATAGATTTCCGCTTACTGTCGCACTTATTGATCGCATGGACTACGCCAGTTGCGTGGGACTTCTCCTCAGCACAAACATTGAAACTTTGAAAGAAATCAAGTTTCATTGGGTAGGACACATGGCATATCACTTTTTTGAAGATCTCTTGAGATGCTTGAACGTAATGTCATGGAGTGTTATGACATGGAATTTGACCAAAATAGATTTTCACATCGACTGGATGGTAATGAAAATAAACAGCGAAAAGATATTTTTATTACTAGTACTACTTTAGCTTTAAATGAACCTCCCGGCATGTTTATAGTTTATTGGAAACCCAGACTTCCACAACACTCTTATACCCTTCATTCAGAGACTAGAGCATCTTGAAGAGCTGAAAATACGCCATATCATTCTTCAGCCAGACTGGGCGGAAACCTTAAGTATGGTTCAACCGGATAATTACATCACAAGGCGCCCTATCGTCGAATTTGGAGTTATTCTGAGCGATAGCATTAATTTAGCCCCTGCACAAATACCAGTCGAATTCATTGCCACGATTCCTTACTTGAAAGACTCCATCAAAACCATGCGGGTTGCAGTAGCGTCAGAGCACACAGATGAGCTAAAGAAAATAATTCCAATAGGAGCTGGAGAGGAGTTTCCAGGAACTACGGAGCTTTACATTCAAAGGACGGATTGGAAACCAGAGATGAGATTTGTGACCTTCAACGTTGAGAAAATTTGTGACACTTTTAAGAACCTTACGATTCTCATAATTTTGGATGGGGATAAGACTCAGTATAGGAAAAGTTTGAGAAATCATAGGCAATGGGATCGAATGTCCAATGCACACATTTGGGATAACGACCTTCAGCTAATCCTGAAGTATCTTGTGAAACTCAAGACACTTCGCCTTCGATGTCGCATGGTGTATCTCACAGACGGAGGGACGGTTGGACTCTCCCAAATTGCCATTTCCACTATGAAGGAAAAACGAAACTTGTTCGAAATACCTGATCCATTTGTAAACATAACGGGCTATTCCTTTTCTAATCTGAGAGGTAGAGAATAGAAACAAAAACAAAATCATTTTGAATACCCTTGAACACAAGATGACATGCTATCAGTAACTACTACACATATTTTTTCTGTTAAAGATCTGCAAGATTTGTCTCTGCAAGGACTCAATAAGGGAATTTCGGACATTACACTGTATCACGCCTTCAAGGGACTACAGAATCTAAAATTACTCGAGTTGTCCGGTGTAATGTCTGTCTCTCCGCAGGGCAAAAAATGGATAAAAACTACAAATCCTAATTGGATAGTGATCATATGAAATTGTCTTGTCAAACATTTAAAGCTCCAATCCAAATTGTAGTAAATCTTAACCAAGTTGTGTTGTACCATGCAATAAAGTGTACGTTTGTCCTTTGAATCATAATTCGGTTTAGTACATAATATGTCTAAACTTTAGACTCTAAAGTGTATACTCTAGACTAAACAATACATATCATCTTTCACTCATTATTGGAACGACACTCCGAACTAGAACAATATATTACTCTTTAAATCCCTCCATCCATTTCAACCTCGACTAGCACTTCTGTAAATAGAGTATAGCGTGTTAAAAAATAGGCATGCATGAATTCATTCAAGGTTTTTGCTCAAGAAAAGACATTTATTATTGATCACTTTAGGAAATGGATTTAAAGAATGTCTGGACGATGGAACTTGGTTCCGGCACCCGAACAGTAATTTGGTGTGGAGCAACTATACCACCTGCATTAACATGGAAGATTTTCAATGGAAGCTGTTCATCAACGGATTGTATGAAGCCGGCTACTGTATTTCGGTTTTGGCTTTGATTTTCTCTCTCATCATATTCTGCACATACAAGTAAGCGAAAAGCGTTTCTTTCCTTGGACTATTTTTAAGAATAAAGTCATACGTTCTTCATAAATCCCTTAAAAACCAATGGACAGATAATTATAACAGTATGATTGATCCTTATCTGAACGATGTTCAAAAATCTGTTTCGCAGATGTTTAGAGTGCACTCGTGTAAAAATTCATCGGAATCTCTTCGCATCTTTCATTATTGATAACCTACTCTGGATTGCATGGTACAGACTAATAATAGCGGACAAGGACGTTGTTCAAACCAATCCCGTAAGTTTTATAATTCCTGAAAGACAATTTCAGTTAATATTATTATCTATTTATTTTTTCGTTTAACTTTCTTAACTTTGGCACTACTTCATAATGTCCCCAAAAACTTTATCAGAGAAATGTGACAGAAAAGCAATATTTATTTGTGTTTGTGTTGTAGAAGACGTTTATTTGAGAACACAGTTTTAGGTAACTGAAAATTAGTGAAACTAAATGTAATAGCCTAGTACATAAAGGGTACTTCCAAAACCGCCTGCGTGAATTTGTATAGAATAAAGTGGTTCGGATCCACAAGTCAATTCAGAGTCTGTAGTCTCTAGGTATGTATGTATAAGTCAAAAGCTGTTGACGTAAAATACTGTCACCCCAACCTCAAACACTGATCGAACATGGCTCACTAGGTATTTTGAGTTTTGGAATTTTTGGTATTGTGTTCAGATTTTCCCTCAATTTGATGCAAATATTATAAGAACTAAACCGGAATTATAGGAAAATAACAGAAAATTGATGTTCCACTCCAAAGCAATTAATGCCGGGCTCAGATTTTGGTTGGATACAGGCACGCCGTTATAAACCATAAAATAAATTTCTATTTTATTGTAGCAAAGCTGAAGGAAGGAACTGCTTCCAAGTTCAAAAGACTGGCAGAAATAATTTTCTTGGATGCCCAATATACATACATATAAAAGTTTTCTCTTGTGTACAGCAAAGAAGATTACACATCTTTTAATATAATAATATTTATGCTTTCTTACATTTCTGGCAGAACGTTACAACCGAAGTCTAATATTCTACCAATATTCTATCTTCTTGCTTGAACATTTATTCTCTACGATTCTCTTCACTGGTGCAATCTTTTTTCAATAAAACCGTCGTTTGCCCTTTTCCCTCATAGATTCAGAAAGAAATGACAACAAAATCAATTGCTATTGCCATAGACAGAGTGTTAAAATAATAAGAGCGTCTCCTGTCTCCGCTCTTTTTACTTTACATCTCCTGGAAAGTCTCGCTATGAAAGACCGTCGAGGGCAAAATCTTTACTACGTGGGGTGAAAGAAGAAACTTATTTGGCAACCTTACAAAGACTTTGTGATCACCTCTCCACTCTTAGCAAGCCCTAAGCTTTGTGTGCGTGCTCTTGACTCAGAAATGGATTTTTTTTGTCACGATCTTTACCGACCATACAATAGATAGAAATATTGTATTCGAAAAATTCAATTCGTACATAGAGCAATCAAATTTAAACATTTATCAATGTGTAGTAATATATCACCTTCAAACGCATGTTACACCTTAACATATTCGCTTTCCATCTTTCACAACTCACAACACAACACCAATAAAATATGCATTGACTGAGTCACCTCGGTTCATTTTCTTTGCCGCTCCATGTGCGCTTTCAAATGTAAAATTTGAATCTTATGAATATTACATTTCAATTCATTGCTAATTCTAGCAGATTTCGTTAGGGAAAGAGAAAAGTACTAAAAATGTATTCTTCGTGCACACGCTGGGGAAAGAGAAAGTGATGAAAGTTGTAAAATACATAGGAATCAAGCGACAGCCCACAGTGTGTACAAATATGTAAATGTGAATTATTTATTCCGTTTTACTTTTTCCGGTGCCAAGTTTTTTGTTCAACTTTTACTATCGCTTTATAACGCATTTATTGGCAAGTGTGTATTGAATAACAACTTGATTTGCATATTTCAGTGGTGGTGCAAATGGCTGTTCGTCTTAGTTCAGTACTTTCTCATTGCGAACTATTTCTGGATGTTCTGCGAAGGCTTCTATCTGCACACTTTGCTGGTTTTCGCCTTCCTCAGATCGGAATCTCAGTTGTTGAAAGGATTCTACGTGTTGGGTTGGTTGGGTCCTAGCATCCCCATCGGTTTGTACATATATTTCCGGTTACAGGATGGATACCATCATGATATCTCGTAAGTTTATCATCTTTATGATATGTACATATCTTTATTATCATTGAATATTCGAGTAGACTAGACGCTTTTAACGGGACACATTTAGGTTATATGGAACCACAATTTTAGTACAATAAAACTATTTTGTTGGGAATTTGCTATTTTTACAAAATAAAGGACTTTTTACTTATAAGTTGTACTGATTTCTATTTACACTGTCTCCACTCCAATACACATTGTCCTGTCCGAATAGATTTTTGCCATGCTTGCAAAAATTTTGTACGGGTCCCTTCATCTTTACATGTTTTGTACGGGTCATGTTTACTTGTCCAGACCACAATTTAGTTTCCATCTGTATTTTTACCCCGTTTCCCTCAATTTACCACATTCTAAATTCAGGAAATGCAACCTTACCCAAGGATGTGACAAAAGCAAAGCGTATGAAAAATTGTATTGCATATTTCATTTATTGCTTGTTCACAAGATGGTAATAAGCGAAGCATTTTGTCCGCCTCTTTAATGTAACAAGGCAGCCTTGTTACAGCCTATTACCCAAGGCTGCCTTCGGTTTGACTGTTATTGGAAAATAAACACGGTAATTGAACGAGTGGGAGACTTAGTGGGAGCAAAAGGTTTTTCCAAGTGGTCTTCTTGTGTTTATATAAGTTACCCCAACTTACGCCGTAAGTGCAAATCCATCGTTAGGCCAGGGAAAAAGAGCTGTCTTGTTAATATTTAATAAATTTGTTGTTCGTTTTGTTTTTATTAAATGTCTCGCTGCTTCGTTCTGGAAGAAATGAGATTCATCCTTAATGATATTAGATGTAGTGCGTGTATTTACAATTTGCCTTTCAGAACTTTCTGTCTTTTTCTTTCGTCTTTCATTTATAATGCATGTCATTTGACAAAGATTGTAGTACTTTCAAGTTTTCACTATATCGTCAATTTTCAGAATTTATTTGATTGGTTTCTTGAGAGTACTTTTTTCGTTTAGGTAAGAATGTTAACAAAATGTAATTTTCCCTTAGATGCTGGACAGAGAATCGACATCAAATGTTTGTGACAACTCCGGTCTGCATCTCCCTCGTTCTCAACTTATTTTTCCTCATAAATATTCTACGTGTGCTGGTTACAAAGCTAAACGACCAAAGAGGATTCCGGAATTCCACAGGCCCATCCATTTCCACTACACCTGAGAACCAATATTCACTAAGAAAGGTAGAAGTTCATTCTATCACTAGAATTGATTGAGTCAAACAGCATAACTTTGACCATTTGCAAGAAATTTGCCACTACTATCAGAAGAAAATTGGTTGATTATATATAGGATGTACACAGAGAAGCGTATAATAATGAGCATTCCTAGGAAAAACAAATTGCTCCTATACAAAAAGAGCCCGCTTTGAAAAATTGAACCGCACGAAAGAACATCTCTTTTGACAAGCAAAATCATGGATGTTATTTATTCGTATCATTTGCTTATTCCTTATGCTAACTAGTTAAAATGAAGAGAATTGTGAAGAATTGGAAGAATCTTTTTGACGACTAGATTGATTAGGGAATGTTGTTGTGTAGTGTAACTCAATATTTCTTCCTTTCAATTCAATGTAACAAAAATTATATGCATGTTACAATCCTTGATTAGAAACTTGATAGTTTTCAAATTACATACACTTTTTAGAGGGCTTACGCGACGCCTTGTCTGCGTACTGCTAAGTCTTCTCATGTCTGAACTGAATTTGTTTCATTTTGTTTGACCAAAGTGAAAGTGTGTTATAGAGATTATTAGTAAAATGTTGAAAGTACACGTCTGGAAAGTAGTAAAACGATGAAAGTCAAAACTTTTCAACAACTAAGTACACGTCTGACGAAGAGAGTTCATGACGGTATTAATTTTTATTCACAATGCTCATCCCGTTTCAGTGTTCTTTGTGTTTTCATAGATACTTTGAGTAGCGAGGACAGAGTGAAAGGAAACAAGCAGATACAAATGAATGCCCATCTAATCAAAAGTCTCTTTCTCTTCGTTCCTTCTTTTAGGCCACAAGAGCGACGCTCATATTGATTCCGTTGCTGGGAGTGCACTATCTTCTCTTACCTGTGCGACCAATGCCTGGAACAACATACGAAAAAATTTATGACGTGGTTTCTGCAGTCACAGCCTCTCTTCAGGTTTGCTACATTTAATCCAATAAATAATTATTATTATTCTAATTTCAAACAAAAAGATGACTAGGCAGCGGAAATACCACAAAAACCGACTGTGTGATGCGAAGTAAAATAACTGAAAGCGACTTATCGACTGCTTTATTAGGTGGCAGTTTGCAAGCCAGCTTGATTATTACAAAGCATTTGTACTTAATTATGTTTATTGAGAGACGAATTTATTATTATAGATTCATTTATTCAATTCCAATTTGGTGAGGGCCAGTGCAGCTTTAATAAACTAGCAAATTTTGGACATGTCACTAGCTAAATTTTGCAATGCCCACTGAACCAGTGTCCACAGACACCACAAAATAATTTTTTTATGCATCAACCAGCTTGAAATTACGCAATGCAAAACAATACAGCTTATTTACTCTTTTACTCTTTTTGTAGTTCACTCTTTCGAACAATTTCACAGAAATCTACACAGATGAACAAAATTTGTGTGAAGAACAAATTCGAAGCAATGAAAACACTGGTTGTGCGAAGTGCAAACCTCAAGCATAATTCAAAGCTTGTTATTCCAATAAAATGAAGCAATTCTTTTATTAAGCACCTAATACACATCCGGTGCAAGATTTGAACCTCATAATAAGTTTGTTTGTCTTTTGAACTTGTCTTCAGTGAAAGTAGTAGGTTAGTATTAGTAAAGCTATGAGGTTTTCCTTCACAAATGAACTCTTTCAATGGGAATTGCATGGTTCTTTTGAATTTTTTATTACATTAAGAATCCGTAGGAAGTATGTAAATAAGAGAATAGTAAATTAATGTTTTGTGTAAAAAATTTCTCGAATAGATTAAGCCAGCAGAATTAACTATTCTTTTAACTTTTAACATTAAAAACTCAAATTTCAAACCCGAAATTTTCAGGATATGAACTAAGGAAGAGCAATGCAGTGATGAAATGAAATCATATTGTGTGACAGACATGCTTTTCCAATTTTATTTCCATTTCCACTCCAATGAAGCAGTACATTCAAATAACATTTTTTTACGATTCTAATACGAAACAGGATATCATTTCATGTCCTTTCCTCATTCTTTCTGCTAATGCTAAGTGGAAAGATGAGAAGTGTTGTACATTTTAGACTAATGATATTTACACTTAACCACGAAAAGGAAGCAACTGTTTGAAGTTTTCATAGGAAATATCTCAGTAAAATGCTATCTTCAAACATGGTCAGTTTTATTATTGCATTACTTTAAAAGAACAAAGATTTCATAATGCTAGAGTGATCCGATTCCAAGTAAAATGAAGACTCATCTGTCACAATTCTTTGGAAACTGCTGTCAAAGATCGAATAACAAATTCTCATTGAATGCAGAGCTAAACAAGAATCTATATTGCTTTGCTGTTATCGCTAATTGTAAGTGTTTGAAAAAATGATGTTTTATTATATAAAGGGATTCTGCGTGGCGGTGCTATTTTGCTTCTGCAACACCGAAGTTATCTCCGTTTTCCGGCGACGGGTCTGTCCAAAGTTTTGCTTGAGGAACCGTTCATCCCCAAATCATCATCGGGGTGACAGTGCTGCCCCAACCAGTATGTCGGTACTAGTTCCCACTACTTTTCTCATTCAATTAAAGTTGATAAAGTGAAAGAAACTAATTTTCATTGCTGAACTAAAGTACTTCCAAATGGGTATAACTGGTCTCTTTCAAGTGTTCATCTGCTCTGGCAAATCTTTACAGGTCGTGGTCATTCAATCGCCATCCTCAATGGAAATAGAGGAGAAGCTGTAAGAGACAGGGTGCCATCTGGAACATCCATTGAACTTTATGAAGAAGCCATGTAAAGATGATTTAAAAGATGGCCTACTCCAATTTATTCCAAATTCCACATCTGCAATGTATTACATGTTTACAAAATGTGTCAAGCTTCGTAATCGTAACTTTTTTGGAAGCCAACTTTTGAAACTAAAATGTGATTCCGATCAACATACTTTATGTGAAAACTTGTACCTACATTTTAAATCAATAATGGTTTCTTTGTATGTATGTATATAAGTAGTTTAGTTGTAGAGAAACCAATTCAGTATTACAGTAAAATAATTACGTATAAATAATAAGTATTTAGTACTATTATAAATATGTGTATAGCAAGTATTAAATTATACAAAAGTATTAACAAATGTGAACAGTAGGCTTGACATATAATAATTTGATTTTAATTAAACTACTTTAGCTTCCAACTTTTGGCACATTTAATTACATAGTATTTCCAATCATACGTTTACAGTAAAAGCTGCAGCAATTCATGCTATAACTGCTAATATCCATAATTAACAATTAAACAGGGTACGATAATACGAATTGAGGTACGAGTGCAAAATTCATCTTTATTGGATAACTTACCTTGTGAAATTAAAATTGTTGTACAAATCAATGTTGTATTCAACGTATTAAGCAAAAAAAAACTGGAATGTAATTTTTAAAAATTGTAGAATTATGATATGTAAATATTTAAAGAGAGCGGCTAGTTTTAATGACTAGGTATAGATACTGCATTAATTTGCTAAATGATATTATACATGTATTGCTTCGTACATCTCGATTATCATGAGATTTTCGTCAATAATGTTTTGGGGTTACTTGGGACTAGGGGTTCCATTAGAGTGACGTAATAAGTTGTCTAAATTGACAAGTTATTACGAGTTAAGAAAGCTACTAAATGAAATTGAAACTCGAGGAACGAAAGGTGCGACAAATGAAATGAAACATTTCTTTCGACGTTACAGAGAAATTCGTGTGTTCAAGAATGTTTGTTTGTGAGTGACACTTCCTTTTAACAGGAGCTACCGAAATGCTATTTTCTTGTCATTGAAAAGTAAATTAACAAAAACAACTAATGTTGAATCAATTCGAATAGACTCTCCAGTCCACTCTTTATATGCTAGATAATTTAATATATTTCAATTGACTGTTTTAAGTGTTATAGACTCAAAATATTGCTATTAAATTGTTCTTTGTGGCGCAAATAAAGAATGACATTGGTTGCTTTTCAATTGTAACTGCATAATTCAATTCATAACTTATGCACAATGCATATTCTAATTCATTTTAAGTTACATATTATTAATGTAAGTTAATGAACAAGAAGTGAACAAGAAGCAAGACAAAAAAATTGTGAACTGGATCCATTTTTTATGTTACATTACAAATTATTACAAAGTTTCTTCGGAACCAAGAAATTTTATGCCAGAACGGAAGTGCAGAATCTGCATTCTGCACTGCAGATCACGAAAGGAGAAATAAGGGCAGGGACTAACCATGGAACCACTCCCTGCTACGCACTACACTAAGCAGATTTATTATGTATTCCTCGCATGTCTCCCTTTAACATCATCGAACAAAAGCATCTGCTTTTCAGCAAGCTTTGACAAGGGGCTATATGAGTATGAACTATGATGAACCCCGTAACTTTTACGAAAGGCGAGATATCCCATCATATTTTAATTTTACACTAGAATTTAAAAACCTAGCATTTGTCCGACTCCTGCTCCTTTAATTAACATGTCACTCACCATGTTCCTCGCTAAAAAGCCAATAACTTTCGCTTTGATGGTTTTTTTGATGCTATATAATAGTAAACCATGTACATACGATAACATTGAGAATAATTTTACTTTTTAATTTACACGTTTACACTTTACACGTTGAAAATCAACAACGGCGCTACAAAACAAAGTCACTCTTAATGACACCCTTAGCTGAAATCAATTACTCATTCATTTCTAACTTCTAACTGTTCTAACTGATCTCATCATGAAAAAGTCAGTTGTTCAATAAAAAATCACTTCACTTTTTTCCTGTCGTTCCAACCTCCAGCTTATGCCTCTGTTGATGCCCAAGTTAAAAGCATAAGATGATCAAATGATCAAAATAATAGGCATTTTATTTAAATTAAAATACGGTTGAAAGAATTAAATACAAAGTTTCGACTTCCGGAAGTTCCGGACAGGAACCCAAACGAAGCCAACATAACAACGAGAAACGAGCGAAGTTAGAGAGAATGAAATAGTTGGGGTGAAATGAGATTTTGTTCTTCTTTGGTAAAAAGTTGAGGTGAGTCGGCGGCGCTCAACACTTTTTGAACAAATCCAGGGATTCTTAGGCAGATATCAGCAAGTAAAAGCTTGCCTCAACTCAACTCGAATTCGAGGTATTTCGAATTCCTCTTTTGCGAATGTTTGCAATTTCGTTTGATGAACAAAATGAATTTTAAACTGCAACTGGCAGAATAGAAGCTTCTTTTAAAGTCAACACCTTTGTTTGCGCACATGCACAGAAAACGAAGGAAATTACTAACAATTTCAATTAAATTGACTCTTGTAGCACTACTAGCTGGATCACATATCTTAATAATTGTGTTCTAATTAAAAAATTAAGTGCAGATCAGGATTCGAAGTGCAAAAGCAAATTATAATGGTAAGTGAGCGTAAAAAGAATAAATTATTTTAAATCTCAATGGTCAATGTGGTAATATCAGAAGTTTCACATTCACATTTCCTTTTGCATTTTATTAGTTGAAATAAATTCTCACTTTACTATAATCATAATTTCTAATATTTAACTAGTCATTGGGCAGTCACTGTCTGCAAGTTGATACGGATTTGGTCTGAAAGAAAGTCTCTTTCCATCGAATTGTTTGAAATATCTTGGTCAAGATGCTGTGGCAGACAAAAGATGATCGTCAACAACGAGGGTCCAGCGGTCCAGTTCTTCGTGACCCTCTTCCCGTCGGAAATGGACCAAGAGGAAGAGGACGCGGTGGTCGTGGAAGGGGTGGGACTGGACGCACACACCCTTACAACAACTTTAATAAACCTCCAAATAACAACTGGGAATTCAACGAGGGTCAGAGGGAAGTGGGTGCCAATAATGCCAATGTCAGCCTTATTGGTTCCTTTAAAAGCTTTATGGAGAAATCAAACGACAATAACAAAAGTCAATTTGGGAACGAGTTTCCCTCACCATTTCCACCAGCCCTTTTTCAGTCACCACCGCCGGAAGGACCACCACCGGTGGTCCCTCTTTTAGCATTGAACAGATTTCCACCGGACTTTGATCATACTCTGCCTCCGCCACAGATACTTCAGAACCAACAGATCCCACAAGGGCTTCCGTTTTCAAATCGTGCTTCACCGTTTCCAACTGAGATCGATGGAGGAAACAATAACCCATTCTTCAACAATTATAATAATGTCAATCCTCCTGAAAATCCTTGGTCTCAGACACAGTCTTCTATTATCACAAATTCAGAAGCATCCTTATGGGGTCCGCCTCCCAATCAGTCTGTCTCTCCGTTTCACCGCCGTGAGTTCATCAGTATGTTTATTTTAATCGGATTTCATGTTTTTGAGCAAGTCATTAAAAATGTCTGCATTTGTTTCTACTTTCTACAATCGACAGAAATAGAAATGGGAGATATGATGAGAAATGGGTCCCCCCTACAGCAACAAAATACTCCTACCTTAGATCTTCAGCCACAACAAAAAATACCGTCACTTTTTGATTGTAACTTTGGACATGAGGGAGCGAATATTATGCCAACACAATCACCGAAGCCATCTTTTAATTGTTAGCAATTGCTCACTAAAATTTAAACTCAATTTGTTAGTTGTGGTGGTTCTTTAATATAAAGATTTTTACTTTGATGTTTTTAAATTATAGCTGACCGAGATTATAGCAGTGGCAGCCCAAATCAACTTCGAGACAAGTTTCAAGCAATGGCAGGATATTCATCTTCTGGCGGCCCTTACAACTACCAAAATCAGAAACCCTCAAATCCTGGAACGCCGGTTCCAGTTTTTAGTACACCGACTAATAGAACGAATAACGATTTTCAGAGGAGACAAGGGCCAAGCAGCAATCCTAATTTCGTTACTCCACCAAGACAAACGGATCCGCTTTTGCCTACGCCAAAATTGATTCCTTATCCTCCTCCTCCTCATCCCAACCAACAACGCAATAACAGTGAAACGTCATCGGTTCTCCTAAGAAATCCGCACGGTATTCCACAACCGATTAGGTACGATAACTTCGTAAAAGCAGGTTCGTCAAGCACCAGTCACACCTCGCCCTCCTTTAGTCGAAAATTTCCATCTAGTATTAGCAGTTCAGTGGTGCCTTATAACGACGACGAAGAAGAGGATGACGATGATGAACTATTTGCTGAAAAGCGTGACGGAACGGGTTCCGAGGAAGTGGCACACGATTTCTTCAGTGCGAAGATGGTACAACATTTTGCGGCATTGCTTACTGATAAACCTATCGAAGAGCAATTAGCAAAACTTTTGGATTACGTACTTCTGGCGCCTACCTTTCTTTCAACTAGAGTATCCATAGTTCGGAATCTCCACCTTTTGCTGACCAGCACATTTAAAAATTGTATTCTTTCCCCGTATGGTGCAGATTTTATAGGAATTGGGAGCAGTGACGATTCCGTTAACGTTTACGTTAACTTGACTGGTACGTTACAACAGAACAGTTTACAGTATTTTGCTTTTGGATTAGGTGTGGAGGTAATATCTTAATTGGGTGTTAATACATGTATTAATTCAGGTAAACAAGGGCCCTCTTCTAATATAAAGTCGGTTGGGATTGATCCGTGTGAGATTACAAAGGAGAATTTGGATGAATTACTGGATCTGATACAAGACAGCAAACACCACAAATTTTTTGGCCAAATTGTCCGGCGGACCAATTTCAGTTTTTCCAGAGTCAACCTTCCCATGATCTCCTTTATACACTCTGAAACGAAAGTCAGATGTAATCTTAGACTAGAGAATTACCTTATAGTTCAAGAAGCGAAAGTCATTCAGTTTGTACGCTCCTTGGATCCTCGAATCACGCCGTTGCTGGCACTTGCTCGTTACTGGAGCTCGGTGCATAAAGTTTTGGATACTCCTGAAGAAGATACGAAAAACAGATTTATCTCGCTTCTGATGCTGTTTTTCCTGGCACGCAAGAAAGTCATTCCAACCATGGCAGAATTGCAAAATCTGAGTGTAAAGCGAGAATACTTTGAAAATTTAGATATAGGATTTAGTGATGATTACTCTCTGGTGCCTCCGACGGAAAATCCCGCTTTAGAAGACAAGTCCGTGTTGGCCTTAAGTACCCTCGCTTTGCTCAAACAATTCTTCACATTGTTTGCAAATCTAAAATGCGGACAAATGGTCGTATCTTTGTGGAAAGCAGAATTTATTCCGAAGGAACACTTTAATCCTTCCGTAGAAGACAAAATGCTGTCCGCAGACCTCAGAAAACGCTACAAGTACACTGCAAACGGAGACTTGAGAGATAAAAAACTCGACTGTGGAAGCAGACTTTGCGTTCAGGACTTCCAGGATTTAACAGAGAATCTCACTTTGGCAATTGCTGAATACGACGTGAACAGATTTCAATTAGAATGCGAAGTCGCTATTAAAAGACTGGAAAACATAATGGCAGGTGCTGATGGTTTAATGGAGTTATTTGTGGTGACTGAATATGCAACGTAAGTTTCGAATTTTTAGAACCTTTTCTACGAGTACGAATTCAATTGGCATCATCATCCAGTTAAGACACAGCAGTAATTTTCCTTCTCTATGTTGAAATGTAAGGTTATACATACATCAATATTATGAATCTAACGAAAGATGAAGTAATCATGACACACTTGAATTATAGTAATGCTTGTAAAATTACATTTATAAAAAACCAAGATAGAAGTTTTGACAGTTTTGTACTAAACTAAGTTCTATTATTATTGTATGTATTGTTTCAAATCATCCCAATGCAATGAGGTTTTACACTTGTATGATATAAAATTATTTTTTGTTATCTATTTATATAGCTTTAATAATAAACAGATTGAAAAATAAAAGATTTTTGAGAGAAACTGACAGTGAGTTGCTTTTATACTTTCTCTTTCATTTCAGTCAGAGGGGAGAAGATTAACTGCTCAAAACATGGGTTTAAAATCAAATAAAACCATAAAAATGCTGGTTATGCTTATGTCATTCGAATTCATACAAATCTCAGTAACAAATGCAAACTATATTTTGTTCACTACAAAATGATAATGTTGGATTTATTTTATTCTTTATTTCAGTTATGGTACCGTGGAACATAGGAAAGTAAACGAAAAAGTTTATTTACTCGACGAAATTTCTGAGAGGAGGAGATGTGATTATTTAGAGTCAGTGAAACGTTTTCCTGTTGCAGAAAGTGTTCAATCGTGAGCTTTTACATTTTTAAGGGCGTTGCAAATTGCAATGTTTGTGTTTAGATTTAGATTTTACTGTCAGTGTATTGTGTATTTAAATAATAATTTAAATAGTTATAATGAGCGAAATATCAAACAAAGAGTACAAAATAAAATAGACTCGGGGTAAAATACGCTTATCATATATTAATAAAGTAATATATGTTCAAACACTGCCCGATTTAACTGAATATTAGAAATTTTAACTTGTTTTTTTCACGGCATGAAAAAACCCGGTTTTTTACCCGGTTGCATTTTAACATTATGATTTTCCTGTGACATTCACATAAAACTACGCTCTTTCCCTGCCCTAAAGTACGAACTATACGTGACGACGTGGTACGTGAAGACTTCGTTTGACCTTGACTCCGTCAAAATCGAATGGCAATGAAAATAGTAAGAAAGGATTGGCTTGACTGAAGCTTGCTGTCGACATACAGCATAAGTAGCAAAAGTTCAGAAGCTCCTCTAAGACCACGAACGCAGAGATTTTGAGAAAGTTGACCTGGCTGGCTTTTTAATTGTTAAAATCCGTTACAAGTAAAATTCTGTTTGTTCCGTTGAGATAAAAGCGTTCAATAAACTTATGTCTGTCGTTTCCACTTTCTTTTTGCAAAAAGTCAAATAAAATACGAATCAACTGTAAAATCAGGATGTCCGGTGATCCAAGAAGAACTGATAAAATCAAGCGGTAAAAAGTGCAGTGTGATAAAGAGCAAACTGCTTAATTATGTGTGATTATAGAAATTGCTCCGATTATAATTTTGCTATTTTCTTCTCAGGTTCGGTGCGTCCGATCTTATGTTTGAAAACACAGACGCCACGTCGGAGTGCATGAGCGTAATGGGAATACTATTTAGCGTGCTTGGTTTTGCGATAAAGGTAGGTGTTCCACTTCCGCTGTTTTGGAAGATTCCGAACATTATTATGTCTGATACCCAAATCATTTCTAAAATAAAGTTGCCTAATTGAAATATTTTTCTACAGATGAAATGTTGCGCCTGGATAGCAATTTATTGTTCGTGCATCGGGTTTGCTTCCTCTAGGGTTCAAAATGATGGGGCTGATACCAAACAATTATTCAGCAGTTTCATGCAAGTCCTTAACCGCTATACCTATCCTAATGTACAAATATTTCTCGAATTATATCAGAATGAAAAGATCATGAGACAATTTCCATTTTAAACACAGGTTGAGCATTTCGGGGTTGATAATGTTGTATTCGCAGAGTCCATCCACAATGCAGTTGCCATTCTTTACTTAAAATTCATCACTAAACGGGAACAAATAATGCGACTTCAAATGAGTAAACGGGAAGGATAGATTCAACTGCAATTATTAGTATTACATAATTAAGAAGTATTTTTAAAAAACAAAACGCTGTAAGTGTGTTTGATGAAAAATCCAAAGAAAATAAGCCGAAGTAATTTTGGAGAACAATTCTTTTATTTTTCATATTTTTATATTTTATAAAATCATGGAATAAAGAAACAGTAGTAAAGTGTTTACTTGTTTCTCATATCAGAATTTATTAGTTCATTTTAATTATTATAGTGTAGTAAAATTCAGCTTTAAATATTCAGTTGGGTTTATAACACTTTAAGTAAAAGCATAATAAAATAAGACTTGAGCACCTTTTTAGCAACGTTCTTTCTTAAGATTTAACACATTTATTCAATTAAGTTGGGTCACACTCGTAATGGAATCCATTAAATGGATGCTATAAAGTAAATAAACTTAAAATTACTGAACATGTTAAGTTTTAATCACAATTTGTGCTTGCGAAAAACGTGCAAACGTTGAGATAAACATAAATTAGCATACAATGGTGATTATGCTGTACAACTTGCCCCAAATTCCATCCCGTCTTCACAATTCAAGCCTTTTTTGTTTTTGGAATGATCGTCAAAACAAAAGACTGACACGAGTTGAATGGAACGACCTTAGCTGATGCTGATACCGAAGAGTTGAGGTTGAGATTTGAGAAATTGAAATAATATGCGACTTTAAAATTGACACTCTCTATTGTTCTGAGAACTTCTAATTATTTGTAAGTTCGAACTAGAAACACTCTTGCATTGTATTACAAACAAATATTTGTCAAAGTGTCCTCAGTGCTCAGCCGGCCGGTTATTTAAATTTTAAACTTGTGAAAGACCCGATGAAAAGCATTTAATTGTCTCAAGTTCTAAGTAAGGTTCTACAATCAACATGAGTGGTGGTGGTAAATTCTATAAATTCAAATAAGACTATGCAGTGCACATTTCCCTTAAAAACATTGTTTAATTAAAAACTTAATTCTGAAATGGTTAGATGCAACTTCGAAACAGCAGTCGTTGGATGAACAAGTGTCATTTGTCCTGCTAAAGCTGAATGAGGACAACCCGCTTTCCAGTCAACAGAAACGGCTGCAAGTTGTTCAAGAGATTCTAGCAGATCTGAAAAGTTCCTTCTTAAAATGTACAGTTCTTCCGTACGGTTTGGATGAAATTGGAATCAGTGACGATGCCTCAAACTTGTACCTGTCAGTTGACACTTTCGGTATAAATTTTAATTTATAGTATTTTCAAACAATTTTATGTACTTTCTTTTGATTATCAGCCAGTAAAAATGTTAGCTAAACGACGGATTTAATTCAACTTTTACAGGAAAGGTCGATGTGAACAACAAATCCCTCCATGGCGTATTAGCTCTGAATGTTAGCTCCTACTCCACGATTTCCCAGCAAATATTTAAAATCTTAACGGCGAATTCCTCCAGCTACCAACATATTTCAGTCAGATCTTTGACGGTGTACGCAAATACGGCTTACGGAAATTTGATGCCAACACCAGTACCGGAGTTGACATTTGTGCATGTCAAGACTAGAGCAAAAATTAAAATTAGGCTCGAAAACTACCTTTCTGTTCAGAGAACGAAACTATTTAATTTCTACACAAGATTGGACGTAAGAGTTTGGCCCATTATAATGTTTGTTCGGCATTGGGGTACGCAATTTAATGCTTTCCCAACTGCAGATTCTCTGTACTTTCAGAACTACTCAATTACTCTTTTATTAGTGCATTTCTTGGTCTCGAAAAAGATTATTCCTTCTTTGAAGGAGCTCCAAGAATTAAAGGACACTGGCGTTGATAAGCCATTCATTTTTAACAATTACGATATTTCATTTTGTTCTAATATCTCAGTGGCAAAGCCCTCCAGCAATCCTGCGTTACAAGACAAAGAACTGAGAACTCTCAGTATCGTTTCGATTCTCAAAGGATTTTTTTCTTTTTGCTCCACTTTTGATTTCAAATCGCATGTCTTATGTCCATTTCTTGGCGAACACTTCCAGAGAGAACTGTTTAACCCCAAGATGGACTGGAAAAATTTGCCAAGTTCTTTTGAAAATTATTTGAATGGAATAGATGGTCAAATCCGACCTGAAAGATTGTATATAATGGGTCCAATCTGCTTACAGGACATATTTGAATTGACAACAAATGTAACCAGACTTATTACTGAGGAAGAGACTTTGAGGTTTACTAAAAACTGTAAAAAGACTGCAGAAATATTAGAAGATGTGTTAAACCAGTCGGGAAATGCAGTTTTCAAAGATGCATTTTCGGGTAAAAGCTAGAACCAGTCTCAACCTCAAGACTTCTTTATTATTATAGAATCAAATTTTAGTAGCCAGTGTTAAACCCCGAATAGGGGGCTTTTTATTATTAAGAAATGACTATAAGAAAACGCAAATGGAAGTTGTCAAATTGAAAGGTATTAACTTTCTCTTTTTGTTAAACATTTTGCATTCAGAGATGTATTTTGGAATAAAGAATACAAGACATATCTTTTTAACGAAATTAATTGCAAATTCAAAACATTTTTAGCTCTCATTGCATACACCATCTTATCACTTATCATCTAAATTAAGCCAATGGAAATCTTTCGGTATACAAGTCCATAGTTTACTTTCTCGCTCTGTATTATACAACTTTAGGACTTTTCTAGTTTTAACCAAATGGAATTTGTTGGAACCGTCCTCAGTCGGAAATGAAAGTGCGTCACGATGTATTTTCTGGAAATTACACAATTTAGGTTATGGATCCAGTGGCATTAGTGGGCATTTGTCTTTGTTGTCAACCCTGTGACAGGGCCAAAGCCAAGAATGATTGATTAATGAAGCACATTTTCTCTTTGCGTACCAACCAAACAAGTTGCACAAATAAATACCCTTTTAACATTCGTTAGTATAGCGTGAGTGTAAGCATTAAGCATTTATTACGTGCATTGCATGTAATCTGAATCTGTTCTCGGTAAACACACGCAAGCAAGGAAATGGACCACCACAGACATTGTAGACATGAAAAAAGGGGTGAGAGAGAAGGACAATTTGAGCCTGCTGCAAGGCTTTTGTCATGTCGCGTGTTAGTTACTTGTGCAGCAGAGAAAGAGACAGGAGAAAGCATTGTGGAAAATCGATAGAGAGAAACGGTGCTTGTAAATGTAAAATGTAATTCCCCTTTATTGTTTGTTCTGAGCGGAGAGAGTGAGTAATAGAAAAGGGAAAGAAACAAGTGTGCTTGTGCATGCGGAGAGTGCAAGCAAGTGCAGGCAAGCCAAAACTACTCCAAACATGACTCCACATTTCTCTCTGATATCGAATCTAGACCAAGAAGACGAGCCAAGAGCTCTCGTTTTCCCGTTATCGCTGCAGTCTACTACAGAAGAGCTCTCATTGAACTGTGCGGAGGAGCTAGACTAAACTGCAAGGGAAATGTGGCTTTCACGATTGTAGAACTGGAGAAGGGTGCTGAGATCAGCTTTGGTGCTCATGACACAGGAGCATTGGCTTGGAAAAGTGAGAGATGTGTGAAGAGAATTTTTACTTACTCCATAATGTAGATCGTTGTAGAAGTCTCACTTCCATGCGTAAAAATCTATTAGTCACTCCCGAGTCGACTCTTCCCATCCAACTCCCATCTCCTTCCTCCACTCGCTAACTAGGGCAATATAATGCAATAAACATTTTGTTTGTTAATAATGGTTTCGGGTAGATCATCTTCTACTGGATCTTCCAATTCCTCGTCGTCTTGTTCATTTGGAGGCTCCACTCCTTTAAACAATGGTGATCACGATCAGACACCTGCAGCTCCACTGGTACAGGTCGATATGATCCAGGTGGCAAGTGCCACCACGAATGGTCAGCCAGAAAATAACAATCAGATTTTGGTGACATTGCAAGAAAAGCGGATAATTGCGGAATTTTGCCATCTACTGGAAAAGTCCAAGCAGTTGTTTAATCAACTTAGGTGAGAAAGTGGAAAAATATTGTGTGACTATTTTTGATAAAGGAGTGACATAAAAATACAACTTGATCCCTTCACTTGCAGAGAACTTCCTCCTCATGGCACTTCTGCATCGCTTCCATCCGGAGGGATTCAAATTCAGACAATCGGGAGTAATTGTTCAGCGACAGCATCATCTACTGCCACTTTCTCCTGCCAACAGGCGTACTTTTCCAGAGCGTTCGATACATACACAAGGTAAGAACCTAGAATTTATTAGTCTTCAAAAAGTGCACTGTATGTCCTTTCACGTTCAAATTCAGTTAAGTCCCTTTCCATAAATCTGATTCCAATTTTTCAAATGCGAGTCCATATCTTACCAAACTATTAATTTTGATTTGTCTGGATTACTTTTATATTGTGCACATACATACATAGGCTATGGAAGTATCAGCAAAGGTAATAACTTTCTTTTTTATTAATTAGCTTGTAATATCTCCAAAACAGAATTATTCATTCACGATGAAATGAACTTTTAAACTAACGCAGTGGCTTTATCCTATAACAGTCACCGTAGCGTCCTTGATAAAAAGTATGGACTAAAGCGTTGGCAAATCGGAGAGATAGCATCAAAAATAGGTCAGCTCTACTACCATTATTATTTGAGGACATCGGACTTGGCGTACCTTGTCGAAGCTTCCAACTTTTATGGTGCAATACGCGGAAGGGGTTATTACGCCAGAACACCAACCAGCAGACGAGATTCTGGAACTGCGACCAGTGCTCGCAGTTGTCGAAGTGAAAATTCTTCATCCGGTGACTCTGTTCTGATTGTGAAGAAGCTGCGATATTATGCCAGATTCATTATTGTGTCGCTGCTCCTTCGACGGAGCAATGTCAAGGAATTGTTGCGGGTAATTAACGGATTAATGGTTCCGCTATTAATATTTTTTTTTGCTTTGTTACTGTCATTGTGTTTCTTTGTATGCAGGAATTATCTGGTCACGTGGAAAATTACGTTGCAACAGTCGATGAAGAACCCGAAGAGCAATTAGAATGGAATCTTGTCCTCAGTGAAATACGATCCTTCATTGAGGCGGATTCCCCTGTTGATGTGTACGATGGTGCGCTAACCAACGGAGAGAAAACTGTTCATGAATTACTGGAGCAGGGTGCTGCTGGCCAAGCCCTTACTTTAAATCATCGGTAATGAATAATTTAATAGAAACAAAATTCTAATAACACTGTTCATTTAAGCTTAAGTTTTTTTTTTGGTTTTAGGTTACCCCGCGAAGTCGTGAAATGCTCTCGTGAAAAAGCTGATGTGACGTCTGCGAAACACACTTACCGCCTCCAAGAGGTTATCATCGTTGGAAATAAGCAGGACCAGTTAAAATTCTCAGAACTCACGATTGACATGTTTAGAATGGCACAGACATTTGAAAGATCGTTGGAAGAAAGTTGTGCAGAAGACGGGGTGGAGGAAAAGGAAGCTCATGAAGACCCGAAGAATCCTCACAAATATTTACTCTACCGCGCAACAATTGAGCAAATCCTTGCAAATCTAAACTCAGCATGGAGCGAGTTGACTTGGAATGGCGTGCTTTTAGTTTACATTTCAAGCGATCCCAGTTCCAACAATGGCGGCATTGCCACTCTTAGTAATACCAGATGCAACCGGACCAAACTGTTTGATGCAAAATTGTCGTCTGAAGAATGCAAAGAAATTCACTGGTAATTATTTTATTTAAAAATAGTACTTTCTTTTATTCCGTAGTTTTCTGAATTGTGTATCATACAGTATATTTACTTGACTAAATATTTTTAAAGACTAACATTTTAAGTGCGTGAAACTTGTTGTTATAATGCAGCTTATACCCGTGTGACTTACTTCCGTTAACAAGAAAACCACTAGTTGCAGTTGTCGACTCCGATAATAGTCATGTATTCATACAATTAGGCCAACAGAAGGAAAACTTTGGGCAACCCTTAGTAATCTTGGCGAGTCCTGAAGCTCTCCCTAGTTCCCCATCCTTAATTTTAGGGGGTCACAGCAGCCTCATCTGTCCTTCACACAGTTCAAACCGGGGATCAATTTTCACTCTCTTTCTGCATAGTCCACTTGCTGGGTTGTGTCAGTTATGTGGCGTCAAGGTGGCGTCAGTTCAAACGTGGAATCAGTTGGAGGCATTACTGAACTCATTCTACAATGAAGCTCTGGATCACATTAGAGAGGAGTCCCAACATAACTCTGACTGGGATGTGTACATGAAACTGTTCGGTGATGATTTTCTCCGAATCACAGTCCTTAGATATCTATTTTGTCACACTGTTTACTCCATGCACAAGGAGTCACAGGTGAGCAAATATAGTAAACGCAACCGTACAGTAAACGATTATGAGAATCGAATCTATTCTGATTTGGGAAATGTTTTAAAAAATTTCAGGCCACTTCATCGCGTCCAAAATCCTTTCCGGAAGTCAGCCTCCTTAATCAAGACAAGTTAGAAACGAGTAGATTTGAAGAACTGATTTTTGAAATGACAGACTCCATTCAGTCCAAAAACATGTTCAAACAAATATAGAGAAAAAAGGACATTCCAGTCACTTGTGTGGTATAAAAATTCCCTTAATTAAAGTGAAATTACATAATTGCACTAGATAGCCGCATAAAGTGTATTAAATCTAATTAAATGTATCCTGTAAGAAAAAAACTATACTCTTTCAGACTTTGAAATTATTAACAGAAAGACAGCAACTATATTATTATACGTACGAAAATTGCGGGGAGACGAACATTCCTAAAAGCTAAAAAATATATTTGGTGCCGCTTGTGCATGCACCCATCACACTCACAATTACAATTCAATTACCTTTAAATTTAAGAGCATGCATTATGGATTTAAATGGTTGTGCATGTGACACTGCTACACTCGTTGGAAAAATTAAATCTCAACCGCAGAATTTGAGCTCCAAACACTGTTTTATGCAATACTGTGTTACTATTTTATACTCGTTTGCTTATCCATTGGTGATAAATGCATGTCATATCTTACAGAGATTTTGCAATCGGTTGTACAACTGCTGTCCTCATACTTGATTGGATTGGACAGTTTTAATTTTAATGCTAACTGTACAGAAATCACTTAAAATTATTGTTGGAAATTGAATGGTCCGTAAAATTCTTCCATGTACCAATTTATTTCCATTACCGCGTTTCAAAATTGAAGTACCATTACCGAGTAGATTAGAAATGATGCGTTAGAGTGCTCTCTGTCCAGACGCCACTTCCCACCACATTTTCAAGTTACCCATTACCTGTATAACAATAATAAAAATTAACTTTCTGTTCATTGGAGCTTGATTTGATGTGTAAAAACAAATATCTAACAATAAATGCAAGATTTAGAACTGCACAAAGCAATTTTCGACTCACTCACCATGTAAATGGGGTTCTTGATTGTTGGCTTTGGAATGTGCTTGTCAAAATAATAGTGAGCACCAACTGCAAGCGCATAAGCTTGAATGAATGCAACTGCATACAAAATTGGTGCCAAAGTGAAGGTCCCTAAAAGAATCAAAATGATGGAGTTTGTGATTCCAAGAATGTGGAGCCTCCGCCCCGTCACATGGGAATGTTCTCCAAGGTAGTAGGGATAAAATCCATCAAAGCTATCATATCCTTCGTCACAGTATGGAATTGGAACGTAGTCTGGATTCACAATCGTTGAAAAATGTACAGATTTCTTTTTCACTTCCTTCACTGGAACTGCATCTGCCGGCTGGCTCGTTGTCACCTCTTCATTTTCATCATGGATAACAATTTCTTGAAGGGTATTATCGTCAGCACAAGTGTTCCGGTAGGTTACATTTTCATTTTCGTCTAAAATTGCGGGTTCACTTTCGAAAGGCTTTTCAGGTTCTTTACTGACATTAGCATCACTTTCCTGTTGCATTTCAAGCGCTTTCTTTCCTTCGTCATTGCCACTGGCAAAATTTGCTTTCGGTTCTGCTTCCGTTTTCTCAATCAATTTGTTAATCCAATCATTCACGGATTCGCAACCATTGACTGTCATCTCAGGGGTTTCCACAATATGCAGCTGGAGTGCATGAATCTTGAAAAATCTTTGAACGACTGGAGATTTGGCTTCGTGTTCGACCTCAAATTGGAAACTGACATGAACAAAAAGTGGTTCCGAATTTGTGGGCAATGTGAGAAATTCTTCGATTGCTTCTAAACTTTTGAAGGTGACTTTGCACTTCTTTGACATGATAAGAGTGGCTTCCTTTCCCCAAGATTTTGACACAGCTCGACATTGCTGCAAAGTTGGAAAGTCCAAACTTTCCAACACCTTTCTTATTATCTGAAATTATTGTTAAATAGTCAGAAAAAATGTAATAAATGTATATCTGTAGTTCTGGAATATAAGTGTTTTCATTGCAAATACATACCAGTGGTTGTTTGAGCACATTTTGCATGCTTTCATTTTCCAGATCGTCTTCTTCACGAATTTTCAGATCTTGACACATTTTCTCAGAACTCGCAAAAATCAAAATAAATCTATGAAATTAAGAAATTTTATAAAGTTATATGTGCATGTGTAGGTAAACCACAAAGATGCACTATGTTTACACGCAACAATTTCCAGAGGCAAGGCTCTATGTAATTAGTGAATCAGTAGAGATAATCGACCACACAAACTGTGCCTGTTACCTCGTTGCTAATTTCCACTGTTAAAGCTTTTGCGGACTTTACGGGAGCTCAATCAGGTACACAGTGTTAACATGACGCTGTTTATTCTCGCAGGCTGAATAATATTCAGGCCGACCCCTTCATCAGTATTTGTGGCCACAACAATCAGTTTACAAAGAGAGTTAATAACAACAAATAATAAAAATGAATGAACCGATCACAGTTCCCTCAAGGAATCACTCATACATATTTAAACAATCAAAGCTGCTGGTTCACTCGCCGAGGTATGCACGCACGCCTGACACTACTTTATTTTATCTTTACCCTACTACAATAACAATAATTATAATCCTGCAAGGCTTCCTTGTGTATAAATGAACAACTTACTTTCTAAAGAAACTCGTTATGGCTTCAGCTGCAACGGCCAACCAGAATTGACTTGTTGCATTGTCGTAAAATATTGCAAGAAGGAAACACCGTCAGAGAAGATGCAGAAAAATGCAAGATGAACGCAGTGGTAAATGGTAGTAGAAATAGAAAAGCAAAGCTTCCTCAGATTTTACACTTCATTGATTGTATATTTGAGCGGCTTAAAATCATTATCGCAGCGACAGGATAGATGAAAAATGGCTCGAGTTTAATAGAACGGTGAATTAAATATCGGTTGTCCAAATTGGTAATTTGGTAACAGAATAAATGGATACTTCAATTCCGCAGCTAACATAAAATTCACAATGAAATGCCATTTTTATGGCTGTTACACTACCTAAAAAACAATTTTTTGTTGCACCGAACGTTGATTGGTTTTCGATCAAGAATAGCCGTAAAGAAAAGTGCATTCCTTCGTGAGTACATTTTTTAACGTAAAAGTTAAATGCATTGTGTAAAAATAGCAAACCTCACGCAAGAGTGACGGCATTGATTGTTATACAATGACAATAATGATGTTCATGCGATGATGATGACGATGAGACTGATGACAATTAGAAAAATTAAAAATTTATATCTTTGCGTGACTAAATTATATACACAATTATTTATGTTGAATATCATTGTTTTATGAAATATTGCAAAGAATGAAAAACTTAAAACAACGAATGCGCCATCTTATTTACCCATTGTTCCAACGTGTGCGCACCTGATTCCTCCTGTGCATCTTCATTCATTTTCAATCGCATCATAATTCAACAAGTATGGCGATGTCGGCCTGTTGAGCCGTAATTGCTTTCTGAAGCTATTATCGTTGTTCGTTGATGCATTTCCTTCTGATTTCCGTGACGTGACGTCCCTATTTTCTGACTGAACCCTTTAGAAGTTCAATAATGAACACGACAAAAATATGTCGAAGTGATGGCACAAGAGTATGTAAACATGACCAAAATCGTCATCATTTTAATATTCGATTGTGATGTAGTGTAGAAACTGATCATAATCGAGCATTAGTTAATGAGAATAGAGGACAAATAGCCGATCATCGTGTAATGGCTTCAAGGATTACGGGCAATAATTTTTGTATAAAGTAATTGTGAATGAGCACAACAAACAAATTACTGCAAGCAAAAGCCCTTTAATTTTGACTTTCGATGATGATGAATGACTTGTGGGAAACGATGAGAAAAAATTTGCAACAGATTTTTGAATAAGATGTTTGTATGTATCACAGCACTAGAAAAAATATTTCGAAGATGCAAATTAAACAAATTCTTGCATTTGTCGTGTATGCAAATTAAATCATGGGGTACTGGTGAACATATTCGTATTAGGAGATGATGGACTTTGTAGGAGTCTCAACGTCCACGTCGCAGATCTTTCGAAATATGTAATGTGTGCTCCTTTTTCAAAAGAAAGTATACCACACAGAACTGAGTGAAACAAGTTGAGCAAGCAAGTTTTTCATTAACTGTTGTAATATTCTTCTATAGATCACATTCTATAATGCGGCAAATAATGGTGGTGGCAAAGGCAACGTGGACAGTGATTGAGTTTCTAGCACATGAGTAAGTAGTTGATATGCCTAAGTTGTAAAGTGCACATCAACTTTTCTTCTGGTCTCCTTTTCCTCATTTTCGATTTTCTGATGATGTTGATGTTGGGCCCTCTTGACCCAAAATCGGAGTGGCACGCTACCTACCATCGCTCGAGCTGAATTCACAAGCACTGCAAATTTCAAGCAGATCAGATGCGCTTTTCTCAAAGACGAACATTCACATTTTAAAGGACGCCTTTTCCTTTTCAAAGCAATCATCTGCAGTGTGATGTCCTTAGTGATATCATCAGAGAATGCAGCGTCTGCATCTGATTCAAAGTCGCTGACCGCATGGTATCAAACGGCACGTAATAAATTCATTTCTTAAATGAAAGACTTTTTCTTGCCATAATTGTGGTCTTTGTCTCATCATCATCAAAGAGCTTTTTCTTCGCCATTGATTCTGCAAGCAGATATGCACATCGTATAAAGCATTTTACGATTCAAATTGAAATATCTCCGTGTACATACATCACACCGTAATAATACAGACCACCTCCGACGAACCCCAAATAGCTCAAAGGAAGCCTGACACAGTTTCCATGATGAGTTTGGGCAGTTCTCCAATTGATGAAATCCATAATAATGTCAGCATCAAGATTGAACTTTGTAATATATCAGTTTAACTGTAATGTTTATTCTAACTATTTTTGATTGTATTAGTTGATGCAGGTCCGTACTAACCCGACCGCTCTTGTAGATTTTTAATCACAATTAATTCTTTTTAATGCTAGAATTAATTTTTTTATTAGATAAAACAAAAGTTTATAAAAACTCGTAAAAAGAGCTTTATCTTACTTATAAACAGGACAATGGATAACAATTAGAGGTGCGGATGATAACAATCTTTTGGTTGACCGTAAATACTGTACTTCACAATTTGATAATATCAAAACGCTCATCCTTATGCTGATTTGTACAATAAATCTGTTTAAATAATCGAAAATGCTTCAACTTTTCTTTATGTACAGTAATTGAATTTACGGAAAAATCAATCGGGAAAATGGTAAATACAAATCCAAAGCTTTCATTGCCAACTGATTTACCTTACAAGAAACGTCAAAGGTCTGTATGAATACAATGATGACTGTACCACAAGTGTACAAAATATCTTAATAACCTTCCTACAGATAAGTTTGCTGATTAATAATTTACAATAATTGTTCAGACCTTTCAGTCCCAACACAGCTCTGCAACAAGCTACCATTCGCTATAATGAAGCAGTCCGGAAGCAGTACAATGATGTGCAGTTCGAAAGACGATATGAGAACGGGTGCATTTCTCAGAATGATCTCATTTCTGTTAACACCATTGACATAACAAAAACAGTCAAATCCGAACTGTTTGCGGAAATGTGCAACCTGAATCCGCTTCCTGTTTCTCTTCGACAAAGGAAGTCTAAAAGATTTGACGTCTGTCCTGTGGCTAGTAATACGGGATGCGACGGGATTTCATGCTCGAATGCCGCTCATCATCACCACCAACACCATAATCACAACACTTCCGTTTGTAGCACGCAGCCAGTGTCACCCACCTGTGGGAACAATCCTAATCAAAATAGCACCAGCTTTGATTGCAATGATATGGAAATGTTTCCCCATTTGTCGGCATCGACGAATTCTCCGCAGGACAAATCCAATAGTGTCGCATTTGCCTCTAAAGGAATGAATAAACCTTCGTCAAGCGGGGTGAGCTAATTTAAAACCTTTTTTATGCAATCAAGTGACATGATTCTTACAATTGTGTACTGCGCTTCCATTTAGTCACTGGAAGCACAAGCTATCCATCAATACCACCCTGCCATAGATTCTGCGCATGACATGATATTTGGAAATGTGATGGGTATCAACTACGGAAATTATGTACATGATCATTTGTGGACCCCTCCGCCCCCACAACCACCAGAATACTCCCAAAACGTTATGTCCAGCCAAATTAATAACTGCCAGTTTAACACACCAGTTCAACATCAATCCCAACAGCCCCAACAGCACTTTCTTCCAATTCCTCACCCACCCAACAATATGTGCCTTGCAAGTAAATCTACTGCTTACAATCTGCCTTCTACGAATACCCCTCCCAGCTCACATGTCAGTTTCGATCATGACCGGTTGTCTGGAGGGGCCTCGGGAACTAACCATAACCACATTTCTGGTACTCACACGCCAAATTCAGTATCGGGACTATCTTCAAGCACTGGGGGCTCTACCAGACGATCAACGTCCGTTCCTAGACCAAGGGCAGGAGGAACCCGGAAGGAAACGTTAAAGCAAGCAGCAATTCGATGTGGGATTATTAAAGGGAATCAAACAGTTCCAGCCATTCATAAACGATCTCAGTGTTGGGGTATGAAACAGTTTTCATTTACAGCATCATTTTATTATTCTCTTACTCTAGTAAAATGAACATCTTTTCTTTAGTTCCTATAGATTTGAATCCTGTTCTAAGTGATCCTGTTGTATCTGTTGTTGAAATTCTTCACCCACGAACACTAATTCCTACCTGCTCATCTGAAGCACTGGTAGAGGTAGGTAATGATTTTTATTTGTTTAAGTTTGCAGTTATTATGTTGTAGCTATTTATTCTACTAATCAACACTTTCTGGTTTCAAACAGGTTTGCAAAAGTAAATCCAAGCAGAATATGAGTGGTTTAACTTCTGCCATTCCAAAAAACGAGAAAGCTTTGTCGATTGGGAAATATGAGACTGGAGTTGACAAACGATCATGCGACGACGGAAGAGGTCTCACAGAAATTCAGTCAGTTTCTGACTTCAAGATAGTCGAAAATGTATCTAGCACACCATCATTTTGACATCTACACACCCTGTCGAACATTTAGTCCGAAATACATTTTACTGACTCGTAATAAGAATGATGCGAAGTAAATAGAAATCACGCCAAAATCTTTTGTGTCAAGAAAATTTGCCTATCGTGGATTTTTAATCAGTCATTTTTGCATAATGTCGTCATAATAACTTTACCAATGATAATTTATGTTGGAACTGGCATTAAACATGAGCTGCGTCACTTTGGCCTTGGGACATCATTCTAAATTTTATTGTTAAATATGCTGTAAAATCTTAGTGCAATTTGATTTCATATAGTTTTACTAATTACGCGCACTCCGGTCAAATCAAAATTTCCAGTCACATATATGATGTATAGTTGTAATATCAGTGGTCAAAATTCAGAGAAATGCTTCTTGGGTTCCTCGCAGGTATGGAATTAATCAAAATGACTCATTGAAATAAAGAAACCGAAACGTCAAATACTAAGATTTTCTTTCCAGGTTTTCTAAACAAGTACATTGGAGCGTACTTTGAGAATATCGACGCTTCGCAACTCACCGGAAGTCTTTTCGGAGGAGGTGTCACTTTTAACAACCTTAAATTACGCCCATCGGTTTTTGAATCTCTTGGAATTCCTTTCCATGTGATAGCTGGGAATTGTGGAACATTGGAGGTGAAATATTCATTGACTAGGTTATACAGCGAGCCAATGGTGGTAACCGTGAAAGATTTGCACATTCTCGTGGTCCCATCGAAAACCGTAAAATACGACATAGCAGCCGAGGAGAAGGCGTTACAGAAAGAAAAAATGCGACAGTTGGAGGTTTACGAGAGCGTCAAACATCATCTGACTAATCTGCAGGATAAAAAAGAGCCGACAAAAGGAAATGCACCAGAAGTCACTTACTTTGACACATGGGTGATGCAAGTTTTGAGAAACATTAAAGTTGAAGTACTTTCTGTTCATATTCGTTACGAAGACGAAGTGACGAAAAAGCATGAGCCGTTTGGAACCGGGATTTTTCTTCAAAAGCTAACTTTACTTACTACGGATGCAGCTTGGAAAAGTTTATTCTTGAAGGACAATGCTCCAGAAACGATTTTTAAGTTACTAAACCTAAGCGGATTCGCGGTGTATTGGAATCCGTCACCAATCAAACTCATCAAAAAGGCTCCAGACCTGAAAACAATGTTCTTGCGCTTAGCCAATATTCCGGAAACTAAAGACCCTCATAATTTTAAGTACCGTACGACTAAATTAAAATTTCTCAAATTCCCACATTTATTGGTTTTATCAAATAAGCATGATTTTGAAAACGACAACTTTACTAGTATTGGAACCTATGTCAATGGAGATGAAGGTTCAGCTTACCCCATTCCCAGATACGATTGACGAGCCCTTCAGCAAGCCGAAGGTTCTGGCGGAATCATCACTTAATGATTTGGTTTTTAAAGTTACCGACAGACAGATTAGGGACATTTTACCGTTCCTGGATTCACTTGATGATCTTTTCAAAATGCACAAATATAGAAAGCATCGGCCAATTTTTGACGAACCAATTTACCAGGGTCATTACAAGGATTGGTATGCTGGACATTTTTTTACCTGAGATCTTAATCAAATCTCACCTTCAGCACTCAGCACCATGCATAAGGTTACTGTTTCACAGAAAATTTTGGTTTAGGTGGCGTTTTGCTTATAAATGCATTTTGGAAGAGATAGAGCGGCGACGAAACAATTTTCGTTGGAGTGTGATATCAGAGCACAGGAAGAAATGTCAAAGATACTTGAAGGTAGCTGTCAATAGTGTCAATCATAGAGGTTTGCACGTAGGATTTGCTTGAAAATAGGCATCAATAAATAAAAGAAAAAAGAATGACAAAAAATAATTTTCTCAGGCTTACTACAGCAAGAAAGCTGAAAATAAAGCCACCCGTGAAAATGAAGCGACAATCAAGGAATTGGAAAACGAATTGGACCTGTTTAATCTCATTCGCCTTAGGAAGCAAGCCGACCTGCTAGCAATGCGTCAACGTGAGGCAGCAGTGCAGGAAGTGCAAAATGTCGAGGAGCCTCCACCACCTCCTGTGATTGGTTACTACGCTTGGCTTATGTCATGGTGGATGACACCTTCAACTCCGGCATCGACGGAGGCTGAGACACAGACAATGACAGCCTCTGCAGTAAAATTAAGAGGTTCAATGGGCATTGGTGGAAAATTTTCTACTTTGCAGCTAACATTCAAGGAGAAAGAGGCGATACAAACTGCGCTCATTTTTGCAAACAACATGGATATCGTCAGTTATCCTCATGATTACATTGAGACAGAAGCGAATATTTTGTTGAACCAGATCAGACTGATAATTCAGCGTATTGGAGAGAAGCACAAGGAGACCGTCTTGGATGGGATGTTACAAAGAGTAAGTTTTTCCTTGCGTGTCAGACCTATAGGCGATGGTCTCCAAGCGGAAATAAAAATGGGCGGAGTTGAAGCCTATGGAGGCGACTTTCCTGGCGCGTCCTTAGAAGACTTGTTTACAGTTCCGCAACTTATCACGACAGCAAATCCCGACACTAAGGAATATTTTATCAAGTTTCTCTACGAGAAATCTCCATTAGGTGAAGAGGTGGATCATAAACTGAGTCTGGAAGGACTCGCTCTTCAATTTACATATCACAGTGAAGCTATCGATAAACTCTTGGAATGTTTCGTCCCTCCAACTATTAAAGCAAAACAGGAGCGAGTAGGAGCAAAGATCCCTGCCGATAGAGTTATGAAGAAAGTTCTACAGTTCAAAAAATCACCCACGTCGCAGTTACTAAGGCTAATGGAAAACCAGGGAAAGGTCGCAATCAATCTTTGCTTAATTGCGCCGTATATAATCATCCCGCAGGACTTGACAGGGTAAGAAAAAATTCATAAAATTTCACGGTTGTCTTTCTCCATTGTCGCAGTATGATTATAAATGACATTTTACACATAGAAAGTCTAACTTCCTTGTTGTTCAACTGGGAGAGATTAATATTGTGGGAACCGTGATCGGTGGGACTCTTTGCGAAGAAGGAGTTTGTGCAAGAATTATCTGAATTCTGTTTGACCGAACAGAACAAAATTAATGTTATCAAAATTGCAAACAAAACATTGTACGTAATTTATTTCTCATAAATTAAACCTTTAATCCCAGTAGTACATTTTTCTAACTTCTAGTGTCATTATTTGGTTCGTTGCGGTTGCACTAACATTCCAGAGTGTTTTGTAAGAAAAGATTATTGCAAAAAATACGAAACGAAACATGGACCAGTGATAAAGTGAAAATTCATGTATATAGAAACTGGTTTTGCTCATTCCTTTGTTGAAATTTTCATGGTTGTTAATATGTAAGCCGAGCTCATGTCTTGCCCTGTCTGGTTCGAATCACGGAATGACAGGGTTTATTTATAAATAAGAGGGTCTTTTCCACTAACATTTTCATTTTATCTCGAAGTTTTATTCCTAGTGGTTAGAATTCGAATTCCTGAAATTAACTAACTGCAATTGTATAGTTATTGCGGTGCTTTACAGCTGAAATAAAATAGCGCATCATGTTTAAAAGTGAAGGTGGTAATTTGATGCTGGCATTGGCCTGCTGTTTTGTGTGGGGAAAATCTATTCAGGCTCTTTTCACTGTAAGACATGTCGGTAAGAACATTTTTCTTTAATTTCTATATCAGTCGCAGATTTAAACAAATTAATATATATCACATCTACAACACAATGCTAAAAAGCAATAAGTATAATTATTGGCATACATATGTGTAGTGTATAGGTAGATCAAACGTTTGTATGATTTAACAATACTGAGAATAAATATAACAATATATTAAGTTAGCACCGAAAGATTAATAAACTTGTTAAAGTACACTGCGCATTTAATATATATCATTTATAGTACCATTTTCTTGAAATTATTCAATTAAGCAGTCTAATTTTAAAAGATGTAAGCTGTGGATGTGATGTGACTGCAAGCTGTAAAATTATAGTTCAAGATTAAGTTTAACCAATCAGTTATTTTTGTTCGATGAGTCTGAGAGGCGATATTTTTATCATCGTGCTACGTACCCTAAATAACACATTTATTTATTATCATATCTATTTATAAGGCACACTATATTAGGTGAGGATATAATGCATTTTGAAAGTACGAGAACAAAATCTTTTACAGAGGAAAGAAAAAAAGGATTACAATAAATAACATATAACAAGACAACCCTGGACACACACTATGAGTCATTTGACACATTAAAAATTATGCTATGAAAAGAAAAAAGATTATTGGTCATTTACAATGTCAAAGTCAAATAGCTTATAGCTTTCTTTCTTCTTTCCTCATTTTTCAGCCGGCAACAACTGGAATTACCTTCAAAAACATGTATTGGTAACAAGCGGCTTGGGCCAAATAAAAAATTTATCAGGTACCTCAACGAACGGATCAGTTTGCAAAGAGAGTAATGGCCAATTTGAGGATCCAAAGTATTGTGATAAGTATTATGATTGCTGGAGAGGAGAACCCGTTTCTTCAGGACAATGTTCACACGGGCTAATGTTTAACGAAAAGACCTCCTCTTGTGACTACCCGGCCAATGTGAACTGTGATGGAAAGGAGATTAATCGTGAGTCACACACCGCAGTGAACAAAACTCTTGCTATGAATTTTTAATTCTCTTTGACAGACTTCTATAATAATAAAAAAATACTATTGTGTCAAGAACCTTTCAAAGATTTGGATGACGGATGCGAGCAAGCGTATGGATCATTTGCAAATCCAAAGAATTGTGCTGAATACACTGTGTGTCATGCAGGAAGGGGCATTTACCATACATGCGAGGAAGGTTTTGTGTTTGACCAAGTACGATTGATTTCAGACCTATTTCTTAGGTTTCAGTGTTATCTATATACGGCATAAAACTTTGGAGATCGACCCAACATTAAAAATGTTCTTTTGATATTTTTGAGGATCGTGAAAAATGTGTCCCTCCACAAGATCCATCATGTTTACAGCACACTCCGCCTCCAAATGATATTCCTGAAGGCCAGGAGATTCCAGAAGTACCTCTTGACCCCGATTCTTTGGAGCCTGTTCCACCCTCGGGACCTTCTGAAGATGAAGACACAATCTTTCCGATCATCCCTGATTGGCCGACTAATAATAAAAATAAATGTCCAACAAATGGTTTTCTTCCAGTGGTCAAAGATTGTCGATCCGTTCTTGTCTGTGTGAAAGGGAACGGCTATTTATTGCATTGCCCTCCTGGAACCTTTTTTTATCCCAAAGAAGCGAGATGCACTCATGGCAGAGGTGAAAACTGTGAACAACTCCATATTTCGTTTAATGGTACAGTAATTGATATGCAAAATGGAGGAAATTCAATTAAATATGCTTATTTTCGATCTAACCAACTTTTATTTCCGAAATAATGAATGATAGTTTTAATAAAGAAACAAATGGTATTATATTTTTTGGCTTGCAATTTGCAAAGTAGCAAAATATTTCTCATATTGAATATATTTTAATACGGATTCTCATCAGTCTCTTGACTCTTATATCATCGACTCATGATAGATACTCGCAATGCAAAGAAAATATTATTGTTGAAAACATATCACAGAGGAAAACCGACTTCTATAAAAATTGGTACTTGATTGTTTTGATCATTTTCTGAAGGACAAGAGAAAGTGTATTCAGTATCGGGATCCTCTTTAACTAGTTTCTTCAAGTCACATTTTCTGCTGTGCAATTTCTTTTTATGAACTTTATTTGTGTGATCTTCCAGTTTCCGGGAAGAGCCAAACACTTCTGCACACTTTGAGCATTGGAACGACTGCACTTGATCGGTCCGGGCATGGTTTCGTTCATGAGCTAGGCAATTGCTTCGTCTGTTGAATGCTTTATGGCATACTGTGCATTCAAAGGGCTTCAATCCTAAGTGAATTACTATTGAATACAAACAAATTATCATCATTAATTACTTTTCTGACTCAATGACCCAGGGTTTATTGGATTAGTTGCTGTACATATTTTGTTTACTTACTTCTGTGTCGTTCGACATCGTAAGCGGTTCGGAACATTTTGTCGCAGATGGGGCATGAAAAGTCTTTTTTGGAATGGGTTTTCATGTGATTATATAAAGCTTGGGGGCTTCTGTAAGACTCACCGCAACGGGAACACATGTACGGTTTTTCTTCAGTATGGATTCTCCGATGATTATTGTAGTGTGGTTTAGATCGAAATCTCTTCGAACAAAATTCGCATTCATAAGGTCGGTCGTCATTATGCGTCCTCAAATGCAACTTTAAGTATTCACTCCTTTGAAACGTTTTGGAGCAGAATGAGCACTTATGCGGTCTGAATTCCGAATGTTGGAGCATGTGTTTTGACTTGCTTCCCCATGTGTCAAAAGTTTCGTCGCAGATATCACAGAAAATCTTTGTACACTCGTGCTGAGAATTCTTGTTGAGAAATTTTCGATCGCATTTTTCGCAAGTGTAACCACATCTATCTTGATGGACTTCTCTCAAATGATCCTTTAAGTGGTGTCTTTTAGCAAATCGGAATTGACAGAATTCACAGATTATTGAGAGACCTTTGGCACTTGGGTGAACTCTATTCATGTGAGTAAGCCAAAATGCCTTTTTATGAGATTCGTAAAAACAAATCCAGCACTTCCAGGACCCTGTTGACTTTCCAACGTTTTCCGCGCTTTCTTTGTCCTCCGGCCAGTTGTCTTCGTCAAGCTCTTTTCTAATTTTTTCTAACATTCTCTCATTGTCAGCTTCAGGTGGAGATGTAGAGCTATTGGCGTAATCAGACGCGACAGTATTTTGCACAATGTTTTGTGGTATTTGCAGAGTGGAAAGTTGAGATTTGGAAATTTCTGTCATATACTCTTTGCGAGGTTTTACCCGAAGTAATTTCGACTGTGGATGTGGTTTTTCATGGACAGATTCCATGTGATATAATAAGACATTTTTCTTAATATAAATATGGCCACAGATTTGACAGGGAAATTTCTTTTTTGTTATGCAGTGTTCGTTAAGATGAGCTTTGAACGTTTCAAAGTCTTTTTTCCTGAAGGAAGAACAGCACCGTGGGCAGCAAAAGAATTTTTCATCATCAGGAATCCTATCTGGAGGTTCCGGTTGTGTTAGGTCCTTCGACTCGTTTGTCCTTTTTTTCTTCTGTAAAAATTTCCTGTCATCCTGTCTTTAACTGGTACTTTTGAATTGAAAAAGTGTGCTATAAAAGTGTACCTTATATTTACGTACCTTGTCTCCCATTACTTTGTTCTCTAACTTTTTTGGCATGTCTGTATTCGTTTTGGACCTGCAGCAACGTCGTAGTCGTTCGCTACATCTCCTTAGTGGTTTACCATGATTGTCATTTAAAAATGCTCCTGCGAGCCTGCCATTACTGGCAGATTCATCAATCTCCAATTCCGCCTGAATGATTTCTTTCGAAAGACCAGAAAATGCTTTACGTCTTCTCACTCTCGTTTTCGCAGGCATTAAATCGTCGTCACTCTGAATAATTTTGTTGACACAACTGTACACTTTTTCTGATTTTTTTCTGTCGAGGATGGCTGCTCGGGAAGAAGTTTGAGTTGGCCTGCCTTTTCTTTTTCGGCGTTGGATTCTAATTCCACATTGATTTGTGCCTTCATTCGTATTAACTGTTTTTCCAATTGCAGTACATTGTAAATGACTTGAAAACAGGTAGAGCAAATTCTGGATAAGGTGTTCAGCAACCGTGCTTTCGGAACTTGGGGGAAATGAGCATGTATTTTCACCGGGAGCTCACTCTCAGCCAAGGTCATGCCTGGATATGATTTGTGAATCGGCCAGAGAAGTTTGGTTATCGAATCAGGTAAAGTCGAGGTGATGTTTTTTAGTAATAGTGGAGTGTCCTGCAGTTTCGCATTTATACCAACACCGCCGCAAACACAACATTTATTAAGTTTTTCTCCGTCTCCAACTTTCTCCAGCTTTGGTTTGTCGTTCGCCATTGCCATTCTTCGTACCACTTTACTGTGGATTTGATTGTGGAATTATTTGGCATGGATTTCTCGTTTAACTTTTGGTGACATGTCGAAGTTGTCACCTCGTTACATGATTTAAACACTCCTCTAACTATAGGTGTAACAGAAAATACCGAACATTGCTTCAATAATCTTTAATTTTCGAACAAAGTTTACGAGTTTCTCCTATAGGCTTCTTTTCGCGATGGTCGACTATTTCAGCTGTGTATCAACTCAACTCGCGGGGGCCAAACTCAAACATCAAACATACAATGGACTCATACCGTTTCTCTTACTCAATCTCTACTTGTTTTCAAGTCATATACTTTTGCATCAATTACATACTAAAAACTAAACTAGCTTACTTATGTTATGTCTTAATGCATCAAGTTAACTTTTTATGCGTGCATACTCGGGGCAAATAGGATTCATTTTAGCAGTTGTTGTACAACAGTTAGTTCATTACGGTTAAAAATTTTTACTGATAACTTATCAGTGATAAGTTACATAGGGTTGCGGTTGGATCATTCAACTTGGATGTGTGTATTGAAAGAAACCTCAAGCATGAACTGCGAAAAACATGAGGAAAAACATGAGGAAAGAGATTTGTGCAGTGCTGAAGAAGTGAAGAATTGCGCACAGCACATAAAGCAACGCATGTAATGACATGACCAAGGTAAGTACTATTTTACCTTGCACTAGAATGACTATATTCTTATTCTTATGGTTAATAAAGTTGGCGTTGGCGTTGGGTTTTACTTTACTCATTCTCTTTTAGCATGTTATGGGCATAAAATGATATAGGAATGACCATGCACCAGCATTATTTGCAAAATGCACCATTCATAGTGTACTTTTTAACTCCGGCTCATGTTGTGTTCTTTTCTTATGTCTTCTGAGTTCTGATCTGAGGCTCTTCTACTTGAACACACCGACCGACTGGTGATGAACGGCTGATAGAGGAAAAACTTTTACTTTGGCATGCCTAAATGTGATTGTGAACGGACACTTATGTTAAAGGGTTTATGCTTTTTCATTCCTCCTGGCACGTAGTAATTTTAACTTTTAACATTTAACGTTGTTGTTTCGCCGTTCGCGTGAAGTTGTGTTATGTTGTGATTGTGAAACACATCAGCAAAACTCAAAACATGTAGGAACAAGAGTTGGAGTCGGGACGTTTATACTTCTTAATACTGTTAATTACAATTATAAACTACAAACTGGTCAAATCCCCAAACTGGCATTTTTCTCTGTTCGTTTTCTGCAGGTAAATCAGATTAATTCAACCTATCTATTTTTACGCCTCCTTAAGTAAACTTTTAAATATGTTTTGTGTGTAAAGGTTTTTATGGGGTATTTGACATCTGTCGTTTCTCTTACAGCCAAAGGTATCTATTTTGCGAGCTGATTTGATTGAAGTAAGATTCTGAAAGAGATTCAGGGGTTGGGGACGGATCTAAAGACATTTATTTAGACAAATAATCAGGAATCGGCAATAATCGAGATGGGTAAGGTGCGCCTGCGATTGAAAAAGAGTGGTACAAAATCAGGCACAGGAAATGTCAAGGGAAGTGACAATCAGTTGAAGAGCACGGTTGGGAAAATCAGTGCAGACATCGGCGCGATCAGCTTGGGCCCCCCTAGAGCAAAGATTTTGAAAAAGACATCAGCACAACAATCATCCAGTGCCAACTTGTCCACCAACTTTGCTAGTCGATTTAGTGAACTTAATAAGCAGAAAAAGAAAGTGACGTTTTGCCAGAATCTCATTGCAAAGGAATTGGAAGGTGGGAAGTCTTCAGTGGCGGAGGATGCTAAACACTACTTTAAGGTTATTCATCCATCAGCAATAGAAAAGCGGAAGTCCAGCGGTCACCACTTTCTAATCTCAGAAAAGACAGAGGGCGAGTCGAGCGCTGCCCGAAACTCAATTATTCCTCCAGAGGAAGAACTCATGTCGACGTCAGCAACAGCATTGAGGAAAATTATAAAGCAGAATGTAAAAAGTAAGAGGATCAGATTAAAGGCGAGGAAAGCGACATTTAAGAAAAGTAGGTTCAGTTTTTTCTTAACCCTAATTTAAGGCGATTTTAAACTGAGCTTGGCGTTAATTAACGTTTCAATTTTTACAGAAATGGAACTATTGAAAGAGACGAAGGAGGAATTGGTCAAAGCGAAACAAAGACAAGAGACTGTAATTGTAGGTGATTTGCATCCTATGCTAGAGTCATTACCATCTGTACCCACCATTGAGGAGAGCACTGCCGAGACTGAATTAGTCCCTACATTGCAAAACGCGACAAAGAACATACCAAGAAAGGCTAAATTTAGTGTGAAGAAAACTCAGAAAGCAATGTAAGTTGAAAGTTCCGTATTTTAATTAGTTTTAACTATAATAACTATATAAGATTAAGCCGCAAATTCTAAAAATGTGCTTTTTATATTGCAGACTGGATAGCTTGAAATTTTTTGAAGCTTCAGGCGTTGGGGTAACTGCGCAGTTGTAACTGTTTGTCTGCTAATTGAACCTGATGATAAGATAATGTCACCGTTAAATATACGTGTATTTAGAGTTTCATAGTGATTAGCATCCTTACGGGTTTAAAAATACCCATATTTAATATGTACGCTACGGCTACACAGTTTAAGAATTGTTAATCACCGTTTTTGACCATTTTAATATCGTATGCAGATGCACGTTTGTTGACCCTTTACTGAATTTACGTTTTTGTATCCACAATGTATGCATTAAGCATTAATTTAATAGCTGTAAAGAATTGATGATGAGTCATTTTTGTGGGAGCGTGAAGGAAAATATTTCCGGTTCGTTTTACCATCGCACCTTTATTGATATACGATGAGTACAACCAATGATTAAAATGAATATAAGTAAATGAATTTACGTTCGTTCGTTTAACGATTCGCAATTTATGCCAAAAATAAAAAAGTTAAATCTAAAGTACTTTTAGTTTCAATACTGGATTACATTACATATATATATTATTATTACATAGTAATATCTTGTGGGTCAGGGTTATTTTCTTCTTCAGAAACATTTTCGAATTCCGAAGGGTCAACTGGTTCAGTCTTGACAACTGGCATCATTTGCTCATTATTTGGCTCCTCTTCTGTCGCTGTTGTCCATTTCTCCCTAATCTCTCTTCTCCTTTGTATATCTCGCTCCAGAAACTTTTCATAACTCAGCTTGTCCGGTATAAATTGTCTCACCATGCTCACTGGTGGAATTTGAAAATCTCTGGTGCCAAACTCGTCATCCATGTCCCTTATAATTTCCTCTCCCTTCACCTCATCATTAACAACTGGAAAATGTCTAGCTTTCAGCACTTTGATGCATTTTGCAACCAATTCGTAACCATTTTCAGGACTAATGTACCTTTCACCAAACACAGAATCAAATGGAATGTCGGGCTTTGGTACAATATTTTGTAGTTTCGTTTTCGTTCCATTTACTGATGTTGCAGGGGAAGGACTGGAGTGAGGCGAGCATGGTTCATCTTCTGTGTCTTCCTCCGGCGATTTTTTCTTGAAAAACAGAGAAGTTCCAATGGTATCCTCCCAGTGCCCTGCCAAGTATTTACCACCCAACAGCAACACAGGAAGCTCAGATTCCATATTAAATATTTTCATTTCTAAATGAGAGAGTAATGCATTTTCATTGCTAGCTTCTTCTTCGGAAAGAGGGTCGGGATTAGATCGCCCGACCAGGGATGAGAACAAACCGTCAACATCAGGAATATCTTCCAAATCCACATAAACTAAAGTTTCCTCCCACTCGTCGTCGTCTTCACCATCGTTAGCTGGTTTCTCTGTGTCGTTGTTCGAACATTCTGCTGCTGTGGTCGGCTTTTCCTTGGTAGGTTTCGAGCGGTGACGATGTTGAAAATCGTAGAATGGGTACCAATCTTCTATTTTTATTTTTGAGAATCCCTGGCAAATTTCTAACGACTCCTTTATTCCTGGCTCGTCCAATTTAAACTCGTCCGTTTGCGAGTTCTTTCGATCTTTCATCTTCGGCTTCTTCTTTTTGGGGGGTTGGAGATTCGGCATATTTTTGGTTCTAGAGTGACCTACGCTGACCGCGGCGGTTGTTCCAACTTTTCTTCCTGTACTCTTCTGATTGCCTTCGTCCTCGACATTTCCCGTCTCTGCCTGAGATCCAGTTTTTAGTACTCTTTTAGTTTTCTTTTTGTGTGTCTTCCCCATGGTATGATTGACCCGGACGCGAGGGGACCGATTTTGCTGATTGATGTCTGCAACTTATAAGTAGAATAGTTTGTGGTGTGATGTGAATGTTTTTCCAAAATGTAGCAAATAAACTCAAACAACTCAAACTATAGCAAAATGCACTTTCTTTAGATGGGCCAAATTAATCGTAATTTGTTACTTACTTCCTATTTTCCAGATGACATAAATTACTTCCACCTTGCAGTCACATTGACACTTGATAGTAAAAACTTACAGGTTAATGTTAATGGTTTTATTATTTACTTAAAGTAAATTACTTTAGGGTAAATACAAAAATGAGCATTTCAAGAAACGCAACGAGAATGTTTGTGTATCATCTTTTGTCAGCCGTTCGGTGGTCCCAGGCAGTGCACTCTGCAGTCCCGATGCGATGAAGCTTGGAAAGTTGTGTGAGTTGCTGGCAGCAATTATGCTGCTGCTGCTGCTGTATAAAACCTTATGTCACGTCACGTCACATTATGTGGCATGTGCCCACGGTGGCCAGTGGCCTTCTAGTCCGTCAATTTTTATGCAATTTAATTAATTTAATATTTTAATGAAATAATGACTATGCAATGCATCATGCGTGGATGCCTTTGTAATTGAATCTGACGATGAGTCCTTAGACTTCGAATCTTCACACATTTCAATTCAATGACCGGTCAAACTCGTGCAATTTATACTATCTAAGGTGGACACTTCTTCTGAAGTAATGTATATTTCAGCAAAGCGAACGAAGAGTTGAAGAAGGCGAAGGAAATTAAAAATAATTTTCCAATGTCTTTATTCTCAGATTTCGTATTGATTTTGATTCATCAGAAATAAGTCAACCAAATGTTTATAATTAAAGTAACCAATCCAGTGAATTTTATGCAAAAATTAATAGTGTTATTATGTATAAAGTACTATAGTAAGTCATAAAGCCAGTTTAGCTCAAATTATAATTATGATATAACCTCTTAATAGTCAATTATACATAATAATGTAAAATGCAAACAAATAAGTCTATAGCTATAAGTTTTCCTAAAATATCCATGAACTCGAAATATAAACTAAATTACATAACACAACAATGATTGAAACACTAGATTTACTCCTGCTCGAGTCAAAATTATGAATGAACAACATGCACAAATAACAATAAAGTAATTATAAGTACCATTAAAAGTAAACACTAGTTAGGTAAAGCAAACTGAAGTAATAAATGCTTCATCCTGGTAATTGTAACGTAACAAGGAAATGGACTTCTGGTTTGGTAGTAATTATAACGTAACTTTTAGGTTTCAATATTTACAAAATAGTTTTGAGATTATAAACCATTTTTAAGTACTTCACATTTGTGTTTCGCATTCGCATATAATACAATTCTACACATCCTGATTAAATGGAGTCATCCAGTCACGATGGTCTGCGGTTGCCGCTGAAGAGTATGGAGGTAAACCGGCGGCGGCTGCGGCAGCAGCAGCTGCAGCTATGCCCATTTGGGGATGATGGTGATAATTGGATGGGTAATTGTGATATGAATGATGAGCTGCTGGAGGAACAACGACTCCCGGGGGACCATGAGAGTAAGAACCTTGTACAGCCCTGTACAGACTGTAAAATGTGCTTACAGCAGAAGTCGCAGCTGCGTTAGAATGGTCCAAGTGATTATTTGAGGGGTTCGGAAAATTTGTGGTGGTCATAGCCGCCGACGCATTAGATGCAAACATTGTGACAGCGTTTTGTCCGTTTGGTGGAGTGGATGCAGGGGGAAAGACAGAGTTCTGAACAACCACATTCGGTGGGGCAAAGTGATGCAAAAGTTGGTTGGGAGACGTGGAAGCAGATTTGTTACTTGGACCAGTGCTTTTACCACCAGAATGATGATGAGCCAAGTTGATGATTGTTGAGCATGGGCTTGAATTTCTTTGTTGTTGTGATCTTGTCGCACCATCAGTCAAGGCTACTGGAAAGCTAAGATGAGTCGTGGGTACGCCTCCGTTTCGACCACCACCTAACGAAATACTGCGTTCATTCCTCCGGAATTTTGCTCGGCGGTTTTGGAACCAAACCTACATAAACAAAAATTAAACAGATGCCAATACAAATAACAATACAAGTCCGCCCTACCAAATTTTGTCCTCAAAATTTGAGAACACATTTTTACAAAGGCTGAAACTAAGATAAACGTTAATGAGGGCAAGGGTTAGCACATATCAGTTAATTTGAAAATAATTTAATTATAAAGTTGGATGCATGCCATTGCCATCTGAGTGCAAGATACTGATCTAACTCTGAGACACTCAATAATGCTGCGGTTTCTGTTCACAATGGAACAAAGTTTTCCGCGTATTCTGTCAGAGCCGCACACAACAAAAGAAAAGTATTTGAATGTCTTGAGAAATTTCTAAAACGTTTACTCCTCCAAACTGGCAGTACGTCATACGGAAATATGTCATGTAGCAGGAATAAAATGCTTCTGGCAGTCTCAATTATTTAATTACACATCTCATAAACCTTCTTCACGCTTCAGACAAAAGCAACACCTTCTATTTCCATTTGCTCTCTATTCTCATCTCTCTGTGAGTTCCCTTCTTTCCCACTTCGTGTTCTGCACCGTCTCCTGCTGCTCAATGTTACTCTCGAAAATAATGTTCTATTTGTTTGCAGGTATGCTTAGTTTTATTATCATTCTCTACAAAGATTTTGGCATTCAAAGCAATTAATACACAACACTTTGTTTGGTTGACTCAATTACGCGAAGTGACAAATCTTAATCTGATCTGATCGTGTAAACTGCTTGAAAAGTGTTATTTCTGTGAACAACGGGAATGACGCTCTCGATCCACTTTCGAAATTAATACTTTGTTTGTGTGAGAGAAAAAAAGAACATAACATTTTGCTGTCGTGTTCTACATGAGCCCACCGGAGCACGAACAGGAACACATGTATTTTTCGTGAAGGAGCAGAAAGTGATACCTAAAAGGCACGACTTGACAGGGTTGGTTGGACGCTTGATGATTATAACATGAAGACGCATTCATTCATTGAGAAGAGAAATAAATGATGGTGTGATATGTAAAGGGTAAATGGAAATTGGAAACAGGAACACATGTGTAGAATTCACGGGCCGTCAACCGTCTCTTCTTCACAAAGAAGACTGACGACGAGGAATCTTCTTTTTACTTACTTGAGGACCAAACCTGACACTAACTCGTGGATACCTCATCAGTTGTTGGCCGGAGTAAGTACTGCGTAAAATAAAAACTCTGAGAATTCTTTCCCGAATTCGAAAAAACAACAACGATCCACTCTGTTATGTGAGACTTTATGTCAAAAATGTCTACTCGTGTATGGAAAAGTCGTGGGGTGACAGAAAGTCAGAATTTAAGAAAAACTTGTCCAAAAATCGATTTTGATTTTTCCGGTAGACTTCATCTTTGTATGTCTCTTCTTTCTCAACTTTTATAGCAAGGTTCACTGCAGATGTATACAAAGGAAAGTTTATTTCCTGTTACATATAGTGGGGGTAATAAGGAATAATGCTGCAAAATTAATTTCAAATGATTATTCACACAAATTGTGCAAAATATTAATGAAATAGGTGACCTTACTGTATAACGTAGGAAAGGGCCACCAAACTTGTCTCTTTCAGAATACGACTCTATCTTGCACTGCCGGCACCGTCTGTCAAACTGACATACTAAACATTTACGTGACATGAAGAAGCTTTCACATGTTTACATTTCGTGTAACGCTACACTGTCAAACGTTGGAGCAGCCCTAAATTCACCTGTCATGACATTTTACCGTACTGCTTGCTGAAGCATGCTTTCGCTCGTATAGAAAAGTTTGAAAATAAAAATTTGTAATTTTAGTATCAAAAGGTCAGAATCAAGAAATCAGTCCAACTTCAGAATTTGTCAAAAAAGAAAAAAAGCGTGTGGAAGTTCTAAGAGAGAGGGTTTAATGATATAAAGTAACCGAACCTGCACGCGAACTTCGGTGAGATTGACCTTCCTCGCCAACTCCTCTCGTGCAAATGCGTCTGGGTAATGTGTCCTCTCAAAGACACGTTCTAGTGCAGCCAGTTGCACCGGTGTGAATTGTGTTCTGTTCCGCCTACCACGATTGTTGCCTTTGGAATCAGAACTGGATGAAATAAGATTTGTTCCAACCAGACCAGCCGTATCACCTGCGTTTGTACCTCCAAAAATGGAACTATCTTTACTTTCACTGTCATCTCGAAGATCCAACTTTGTGTCATCCAGTTCATCTGATTTATGATATTTAATAAAAAATGTTTATTTTTTAAAAATTAAAAAAAGCAAAAGTGAAACGGAATAACTAATATTTAAACAAAATATGAAAATCGCATATAAACTTACCCCTTTCCTCCTGAGACGTGGTATGATTGAGGCAATTCATTTTATCACAGTCTTGTTGAATCTCATCACTGCTGTCATTCTTCAAATTTTGGTGGTCACTGGGATTCAAGTGACAGCACCCCAAAACATTATTGTTATCACTTTGTAAACTGTTGTTGTTATTATTTACGTGGCTTTCGCCTGACGGCTGGTGTTGCAGTTCAGAACCGCCTTGTGGGCCATTTGATGGCTGAGTGGAATTATTATTCCCACCTCCACCACCACCCCCTCCCCCAAATTCGAGAATGGAATTAACGCTAAACCGAGAATAACAAGAAGGAAGTTTCTCGGAAACTGTACAACTCTGATGATTTGGTGTAGCGTGTTGTTGCAGAAAGCCAGAATGATACAGATCACAGTCCATCTTGGAAAACAATTTGGTCTTACAAATAGTAGATAATTTAGAAAAAAATGTCACCAGCAAGTTTTAAAATCCTACAATTATAAATGTATATAGAATCTGCGACAATGAATCTTTAATATTTTCTCGTTTATTAAGCTCGATTTATCTTTCTAAGGCAAACTTGTCTTTAAAAATCTCTCTTGAACTGAACCACTCGAGCTCGTGCTTGGAACTGTTACTGCTTTCCAAACAGTTCATCTCTATAAAGCAAACAAACAAGTCTGGTGACAACCGCAACGGATTTGTACAACACGACCAAGAAACATTTTCATTGAGAGAAAGACCGAGCTCTACATAAAGTAAAATGTCTCGGTGTGAACCTTTAAAGAAGCTTTACATAAGCATATATAAAACATGCACTTTTACATACATTTGTAACTTGTTCGAAAAGGGTATGTGGTTTGTCACTATGAACTTATCTTTATCTTATTTAGCTTTTCTTCAATGCTCAAGCGTTTCACACTAATCACGTAGCACTGTTCATTATTAGTTAATTTTCCTGAGCTGGAATTTATATGACCTCTGCCTCTTCTACAGATGGAAATATGAGTAGGAGTCATAAGGGACAAAATTCTATTTGTATATGTATCACATTATTAAGTTATGCAAAATTATACTCAAATATGTGGCAGCAAAGAAATAATCCTGCCATTATCTACTTTAATAGGAATAAGCGATAAAGTTAAGAAAAATCCAGACAGCAGGAAATCTGCTGATTGGCACATGAAATCGGTGTTCGTTTTGGCCCACATACATGCATGATTTTGTTGCGTTTTATTTACAGTTCTACCGCTTACTTATGTAAAAGACTCGAATCCTTTCAGAGTTCATTTTCATTTAATCAGTGTTAAAAGTTTACGGTGCTTGCTACGGTCTGCGGTCATCTTCCAAGTATCTATCAGCATTGATAGTCAGATTATAAAAAATAAATGCTAACTGCTTATTTCAATTTTGTCTGATGAAGTTTCCTGTCCCAGTTACATAGGGTTAAAACGATTTAACAGGATAAGTGGCGATTTTAGATAAGCTACTGCATTAAATTATGAACATTAATTTCTAAACTACAAGATCTAAAAAATATGTGGAGGTGATAAAAGTGGGACACTGTGGGTCTGTTTCTCCTTAAAGAGACATTATATTTTCTAAACAGTCCCTAGTGTTGGTGTCACCACATCTGATCTTATGAGGACCATCAGGCTAATCAAATCAGAACGACGCGAACTGTGTCGGATATTAAGTGAATGAAGAGAGAGTCGTGTACTTTCTCAGTAGACCATGCAAATGAAAACTCGAGGAAAGGTCGTAAATCGTTTAGCCTGGAAGACAGAGTGCCAGCCCAAATCTAATCATGCGAACCCACAGAGAGTCAATCAAGCGTAGTGCCCAGAGAAAACTTTGTTCACAACATTGATTTCGGCCACATCTCTTCCTTGTTTAGCTGATTGTAATATGGAACATGATATTTTTCACTCAGTCACGAAGTAAAATACTTTTTTAGTAATGAAAGAAGGAAAATGTCTGGTCCTAGCTCTCGCCTATTGGCCTAATTACCCCGGTGTCTTCAGTTCATATTGGTAATTGCTTTATGTTTGGTGTGATTTGGTGAACATGAACTGACAACCCCGTAGTACGGAGCCCGTACCCTTTTCCAATGAAACTTCTTTCATTAGAAAACTATCTTTTAAGCAAAAAAGGAGTTTTAAACTATGCCAACTACCTCCATACAAAGTAGTCGTTTGAATGTCTCCAGATTGATTTCTATAATTTCGTTCTTCTTGCCACACTCTTAGTCTTTGTCACAATATGTCGGCCGTTGGCGACATTTATGATGCAGTTAACTCATTAAAGAAGGGATTTTCAATGTTTTGCAAAAACCCATGACCAACCTTAAACAACAAAGTTTCAAAAATATCTACCGGATAATAATTGAAAAGGTTTACTTTAAAAGGATGTAGAGAAACGATACAGTGGTTCAGTTTCCGGAAATACTCGTTACGTCAATTTTCTTTGCCATCATTCATGAAGAGATGTCAGGAAGTAATTTTTTGTTCCGCTTTGTTTCAATGCAGTGCAGCCTTCGCTGGCTCAACACATACAAATTATACATCCGCACTAAACTACTAAAAGTATTTAACACTGCTTTTCCTCTGTCTCACAATGCCCACGTGGTTGTTCCTTAGCTGTCGTAGGTTGGGCATTTCATTTTTTGTAAATTATAAGGTTAAATAACAACGTAAATGACAATAAAACGATACAATTTGATCTTACGCAGATAATTCTAACACCATCATCAGATCCTTGAAGTTATGAAATGTGATAATAATTGAGAAGTAATTATTCATGAAATAGAAATGTGAGACAAGAGGATTAGAAAAGGGATTATGTAATTTATACAGGAATTTAAAACTTAAATCTCTCACGGCTTAAGATACTACTCATAATTTCAAATTTTCTCGAGTACTCATCTGAAAGACGAGAAGAGGTTTTTACATCCCGCAACCAACATTGTTACTCATCTTGAGAGCGTGGTGGTGACAGAAAGGGCCACCCCAAAATGACAAATGCGGGTCCAACTTGTTATGAAATGAGGCGAGAAGTCGCCAGCAGAGATTTGAAAGGTATTTGACTACTTCGTATACTTTTTCAATTAGTGTTAACTTTTTCTCTTTTCCTCAATCCGTCCTTCAAAGTATAAGCAAAAAGCTGTATATACTTATATTGATCTGATCTTTAAGAAACAGGATGCTCGAATCGGGGAGAAATGCGACAGCTACTGTCTTATAATTATATTATTCAGAACTCGGTATGCGTCAAATTAAATTAGATCAAGTCTTGGAGTGGACTCTCGGTTGATGACATGTACGCGACAATTTATTATAAATAAGTCTTTTCCACTTTACTACATATTAAATCACGCCAGATATAAGTCGTAAATAGGAAATCGCCAGAAAGATAAACAAGCCGTGCTAAGTTTGACATTAGTCGCAATTTTTCTCAATTTCGCGATGGATTTTTCAAACCATTTGCACAAAATTTTGTTCGTACAACAGCACAAGGGAAACATTATTTTTGCTCTAAAGTGACTTTTCTGAAGCTTAGCTCCGTTATTATACGCATAATGAGTTTCAAGTCCCACTCAAGTGTTTATGTTAGACGGATTTTGAGAAAAATTGTTGAAAAATAATAATATTGTCGAAAGTCAATTTGCTCAGAAGTGCCATAGTTTTAAGCATCAAATATCTCTTCATTGGATGGAAGGCAATAACATTTTGTTGCAATAAAGTTTGTGAATAGGAAGGAGGATCCGACCAGATCTTTAAAAGTGGGTGTCAAATGGCTCGAAGAAGGCAATGTCTCTATACTGATCTAATGGATGTGGTTTATTCATTCAGTATAGGTAATCAGTAATCACGCTGTTGTCCCAAACTGTAACAAGGGAGTAATATAATAATGTCGTAAAAGTGCTCTTCAAACGAAGCAGTCTTAGTTTTTCCTACAAAGTACGCAAAGCAAAGCAGCAAACAAACTCCTATCCACTTGACTTTGTTGTAAATGTGATCTGAATATTGACAGTGCTCCTCCGCGGCAATAAAACGGGCAAAGCGTAATGCATCAACTCTTTGTACATCGCAGATAGTATTACTGTTGCTGTGTGCAGGATGGCATCGCCTCCGAAGAATTGAGTTGAATTGAAAAGGAGCATTTTTTGTTGCGTGGAAAAGTATGGAAAAGGCGTTTATCATGATTTGGGTGTTACAGGGTGAGCTTTTGGTGAAGCATGGAGCAACACTTTGAAACATTTTGGATACAGATACGTACACCATTGGATATGGGTTGCATGTATGTGCAGAGGCGAAAAGGAGGGAATTTTATTGGACCGTTGGGAACACCCTTAATTGCATCCTCCATCCTCAAAAACAATCTAAATATTCAAGCAATTTCCCGAAAAATCACGAGCACAGATGCAAACAAAATATTTTACTCCCAGCGTTTTTACCTAAATAATTTAATTTTAAATGCGTATGCGCATGAAATAAAAATAACGTTTTGGAGTACATGATTGTTTTTGGGAGTTTATTAAATTAGAAGATGGGAAAGAGCCGGAAAATTTATTGACAAGACCAATTTAAGAAGTGTGCTCGTGGTAAATTGGCTTTGATAAATAGTGCCCAATTTTGTGTGTGGCTGAAGGGTAATTGATATGAACTTACACCTGTTGAATTTTATATGAAACATGAATATTATGATAAGGTATGCATGAAGAGTAGTATCTGTAGTAGTAGAGTTATTAAAGTGCCAGTAATAAGTAGCAATTTTCTAAATTGGAATTGAAATAAAGGATCTGGGGACCAAACTTGAGAACTGCTTGAAATAAAGAAAAGAAGGATGATAATGGAGTTTTAAAATTGTGTAAACGAGAACAAAAAGTGGTTAATATCTGCCGTGTTCCATTAGCCAATGCGTATCTATCAACATTAAAACAAGTCAATCTTTTTACAAACTCATTTCATCGGGAAATCAACAAAATCCCCAACAAGCAGAGAACGAAAACAACCTATCTCGAAATGTTTTCATTTGAAAAAACTAAAAACGTTGTTGGAATGAATTTAACTAAAATGTCGAACATATAAAGCATGCCCTCGTCCTCGTACTTTAATCAATAAAAATTTAATTCCCAATCCATAACAAACTACTTTAAACCAATTAGAAAGAAAATTATCTGTTTTATACGATAAACACATTGTAAACCATGTAGATTAACTGCTAACCGCAGATTGACTCTCCAAATTGTACGGCTTAGGATTTTAAAAAAAAGTTTAGAACTTTGTTTTCTGAGCTGACTGCTGCACTAACTAAGCAGTCCTTTCATATATTGCATTGTTACATATTTCGCTTTACAAGTTCAAACATTGGAACGATAATTAAAAATAAACAGAAATCAAAGCTACCACACCAGCCAGAAAGGCACGTTGGAAAAGAGATGCATGAGCTTGAGCATAAAAGATGTTGAAACAAAAAATGGAACTTTGAGATTTTTGGGTAAATCAAGCTGTCTCCACAGAGTTAGCGCCAGCTTAAATCATTCTGTGATTTGTGTTTCCGTTTCTTTTCGAGAGATGCATTACTTGAGTTGGAGCTTTCAAGCATTCATTCGAGTTGTGAAGTTATTCTTTTCTATCATGTTCTTGTGACGAGGGAAAAAGAATCCACAAGCATCTACAAGCACATAGTATTACTCTTTATGCTGGGATTGGGATGTATTAATTTGTGTCCAACAATCTCGGTGCAGTGGAAGCTAATTATTGGATTCTTTTCTAAATGTTGAAATTAAAGATATAAATTTTAATCTTTATTCTCGCCTTTTCACATGTACAAGTCCTGTTAAATACAATTAACGAATTTCACGCTAGTTTATTAACAATCGGTATTCAGTACATTGAGTTTCAGTAATATGGATGGAAATTCGTGGTCAATTTGTGATTAATATATGGGCTCATTTATTACCAATGAATTTATAAAACATTCATTAACACATAAATAGTAATAACAATAAATTAAAAGCGTTGCTGACTTTGCTAAATAAAGATCACAGAACCTGCCTGCTGAAGATTTAAAAGCTTTACGCATTCTGTTTGATGTTAGATAATATTGAGCGTTAAAGGTTTTCACAACACTCTTTACTCAATTCTATTTACTCTGCTGATGAGCACTTATAGGTCTGACACAATACGGAGATTGTATCGTGTGAAGTAAACCGGGGGTGTATGTAAAAATTAGTAGAGTTTCGTACTTACTTTAAGCAGACCATAAAATGCATGTTGCTTTCTTCCCTTCTTTGTTTGTCTCTGAATTCACGCGTGATGTAGTTTTGTGTAATTCCCTCGGGAATACACTCACTTAGCGTTAAACAGAAAGAATGTTGTTGAAGAAGAGAGAAATAGAGGAAAAGAAAAGTATCACTTGAAATTGCTCAGATCTGTTTCTTTTTTGGATGCCGTTGTGGTAAAGAGTGAAATGATTTTTGAAAGGAAAAGGGCAAGAGTTGAATTACATCAAGAATTTCCTTATTACTTTACGTGCCACTCTAAGAAAGCATCTTCATTCGTAATATAATTGAAGGAAAGTGGAAACAGGAGTGTGGATAGAGGCAGAGAGAACGTTATGTACTGAAGGTCATGAAATTAGGCATTTTAATTAACTCTAATGGCCACTCAACAACAATTACTTGTGGTTGCTTTTAACCTTTCAATACTCCTGGAATGCAGCATTACTAAGCTCAAGTAATCCTCAGTTATTATGGTCTTCTGTCTAAAAGTTCTGCATAAGGAATTTAGATTCTATCTTGGCTTCTGAGGAATTGATGGAATGACTTCAAATCTGAAAATACATTCCTCTTTCCTGGCAGAAATTTTCTTTCATTCTCTGGAATTTCCAAAATATTAAAATCTGGAGTTATCAGGCAACTTCTCCATCCTGCATTTATTGCGCCAACAAAATCCAATTCGTAATTGTCGCCGACATGAAGGGCTTCTTCTGGGTTTATTCCTTTGTTATTAGGATCCGTTTTACGTAAAGAGTCTACAGCTAGCTGAAAAATGTCCTTGGACGGCTTGCTCACTTGATGCTCATGAGAAAGAATAATAGGATGAAATACATTGTTTATCTTGAGCAATTCGAGAAGGTGATACAATCGAGGATCAAAGTTCGATATGATTCCAACAGATATCTTCGCTTTGTTTGATCCAGCGGAATAGTTAGTCAGCCCCGTCAATAATTCTCTCGTTCCGTCTTTCAGCATCCAACACTCCAAAGTAGTGAAATGATCAATTAATTCCAGGGCCATTTTCTTCAGTGTTTCTGAGTCAGCAGTTCCTTGTGCATTTGCTCCCTGAAAATTGAGCAGTCACGCTTTAATTTGTATAGCTGTATAATACGCGTATAAAAATATCGAAATCCCTCATTGTCACGTACAGAAATATAATATTTATAAAATAATATGGTCATTTATCTTTTGATCTCTCGTAGAAAAACTAATGTCTGGTATTTTATGACAAAAATGAAAACCTGGTAAAGTAAAGGCGCATGTGGGATGTAAGCCATAAAATTCTGGTTTGGAACACGTCCAACCAACTTTTCCTCATCGTCGTATGCATCAAATTACCATTTACATCAGAATTTGGACAGTTGTGAAGATTTGCATTAACTCATACGAGCTATTTGTACAAGGAAACGTTTCCCCTTGCTGTTGAACTGCTAGAAAGGATGTATTATGTACTTAATTTATTTTATTTGCTAAAACGTACAAACCAGAGCATCTTTATATATTGCATACTTTAAATTTATCGTCAGATAAACATGATCCCACAGAGTTCAGATAAGTTGTGTGTCTCGTTGCGGCAGCGAAACAATTATGAACATTTCATCCCATCAAGCATTTCGCAGAAGAAAGTAATTTAGAACCAAGGCTAAAGATAATCTTCGTGCTTCTTTTACAAATGTCCATATCCTGATGTAATCACCCGTTAAATAGGAAATGATGATATTTGAAAGAGGACAGAAAGATAAGCCGGAAATAATGAAACTTGTCACTTTAACAAGACATTTCGTGGCGACAATAAATTGCTAATCAAGGGAGTCAATTGGAACGAGCTTGTGAGCAATGTAACGATATTAAATTATCAAATAGAATTATCTTATACAGATGAGAAACAGCCATTTGTTTATTTTACTTACACACGCGTAAATGCTCTCTAAATTAATCTAATCCTGTTAAAAGCTTTGTCTATGTACAATAAAGCAGAATCCCAGACAATTTAAGTATGTAAATCATCGTTTCGAAGTTCAAAGTTTCAAAACTAAAGACTTCCCATGAAAGCGAAATAGTTGATGCAATTGTTAAAATAATCAATTTCGATAATAATAATTTAGTTGGTTGCACGTAAATTCCTTGTGACATTTTGAATATGTGAATAAATAACTAACGTGCATTTATACAATCTTATATGTGATTGTCATCTACCAGACTACAATCTTATTATGACATTACGATAACGAGAATATGCAAATTGACAATGACAATGCGTAAATTTTGTTTATATTTTCTTACCTTAAATGTTTCGACCACAAATTGTGTCCACCAAGCTTTCCAACACGTTCCAAAATGTGGCTGCTCTACAGACATTCGTTTCCACTGGTGTTTGAAGGAAGTTTTCAAAGCCTCTTTATCACAAATGACTCCATGCTTTTTGCCGAAATCTTGATAAACTTCCAGTGGAGGCTTTCTGAAGGCAAGCAGAGTTCCCGTTATGTCAAACGTGATTAACTTAATATTGTGTAGGTGACCGACATCGACATGATGTCTGGGAGTAGAGTCAGTTGAGGTAGAAAAACCGGAATTGAGCGTGAGTGAATGGGAAAAGTTCTTAATACTAAAATCCTGCCTGCGTCTCTGCATTTGTGCGCACGCACACTCAAATAATGCGCTCCTGCACTTTTGCAACATAGCTGAAGCTTTAAAAGACGTTGCGTTACAAGCAGAACGTTCGAAACCTGGTCGTTTATATTCTCGAAAATAATTAAATGAATATTTTTAGTTACACAACTCACAGCTGACGACGGCCAATCTTGGATGTGAGAAATGACTTTGAAAAGCCCACCAGAGTGCTGGATATAACCTCTCATTAAGCGCCGTGTGCATTAGCGTAGAGGCAGTAGCATGCAAAAGTTGCTATTTTCTTTCGTCATTAGCCTGGGGCTGGTGTTGCCAATTGAACCAAACGTCAATGCGACAATAAAACGTTATATGCGCATTATAATAAAACGTGATAAAAACGTTTGCAAATGCGATCAATACAATTTGAAATAAAAAGTGAGCCACTCTTCGTCTTCTTTTCGAAGTAACCTGTATTTTGAGCCTTTCTTTATTTTATAGGAAATCAACAAACATTGATTTTTACAATAACAACACATTGTATAGGAATGATTATAGTATTATTATTTATTTTATTATAATAATAATATTCAAATCATTATTATTCATTAATTGTATTATATTATTATACGTATCTTACAGCATCATCATTATTATTATCTAATCTCTGTTTAGTGAAAAAAGGTATATGATGGTAATAATAATACATGTACAATGTATGGTATCGTACTCAAGTATGTTCTACATATATGTACATTTATTTTTTATTTCATATAATAATAGCCCGGTCCATAACTTCATTTTTACTTTTTATAATAATAATTCATAAATGATTTAGTAATTTCATGTAACACAACTCCAGTATGTAGCACAAATTTAACGTTATTATTATCGTAATTCTAAATAATAGTATTGATTACAAATAGTCAATGCTTTATTTTTGGCTTCTGTAATAAAACAGGGCGATTCTGGCTTTCCTGTTTAGTATTATAAATTACTTTATAGTATCATGATAGTATTTAAATTTTTACAAAATCATGTCCTCACTGCTATTAAATAGTTATGCGTAGTAGTATGTAATAATAATAATAAATTCATAATAGTAATAGTAAATAATAACAATCCATCCAATTTTAATAGTCTAAAGAGTGGCCTATGAAAACAGATACATTGTTCGTCATCATTTTTCATCATTAAATTTTACAATTTATTAACGTACAAAGTAGTCATTACACAAACCTCAATTTACCTATTTACTTATCAGATTTCTTCTACGTACTTTGTTGTTGCGTTCATTTATTTTCCTCTCCATTTCTTGAAGGAAGCGTAAAAGTGAAAAGTAGAAACGGAAAGTAACAGAATTTGTACAAAAACTTATTACGAAAAAGATTGACCTTTTCAACCTTTCTAACTCTCGTCTAGAAATCTTACTTAATTCAGTGGAGACTCGATGCATGATCCTAACTTTAGTAGAAATTATGTTAGACTACCTGCAAAATGCAATATATTTTTGAAGGATTGGCTACATAATATATGTGGATTATTGGTGGTGTAAGATTTGTGCTAGCTAATTTTGTCTGACATTTGCAAATACAGATAGAAAATATTTATTAATTATATTTAAAAAGGAATTCTTGAAAATTAGGAAGAATCTGAACAACTTGAACTACCAACCCGTGCTGGATGATTGTGTCATTGTGGTGCACCTACGAGAATCAAGATTTAAGAGTTACAGTTAAAAAGTCCTGTCTCTGCCCCTGAAGAAGCTTGGGCATGGAGTGACAAATTTTGTGGAGCCGAATCTATCGAGTGGAACATTATATAAAAGAGTTAGTGGGTGTGTATATTATTGGTATTGGTAGTTTTGTTGAGTAGTCAATAATACAAAGGTTCTGCACATACTCACTTCTGTACATAATTCATTAATTATTTAAATTGAGCACCTGGAATGATTCAATTATGTGATTTACTCCTAAATATTAGTTTTGATTGATTACGTCTCAATAAATTATAGTCGCTCGCTACTACTTCATTGTTACAAGAATTATTTGACCCTTCTAGTTACTTTGATGGTCTATTTAAATATGTTACGGTTTAGGTACATATTTAAAACACTGCGAAGCCAGTCAAACAAATGTTGACTGTGTTTCAAACAACTATACAAATGAAGGAACTGAAAAGTACGTAAATCGTAACAATTAAGAGGAATTGCACTAAATATTATTAAATTACAGAGCTTCTGGTCGGTAAATTTTAGTATCTTCATAGAAGTCTTTTATATTGTTTAGCCTAGCAATTGAGTCACTTTCAACTTTTATCATTTAATCGTAACAAGTTAGTGTTATACTTTATAATGAATCCTTCTTACGTGCGTAACTGACGCTTATCATATTCATACACCTACTCAAAATCTGCTTTTGAGATGCCGATTCGAACATTTTAAATTGAGACTGTTTCCACGTTCTCATTCTTTCATAACCAAACTGCTTTTTACTTGACTTTGCCTGCCTTTCTACCTACTCATTGTAAAAAAATGTCAAAGGTAATAACGTCCCTTGATAACGTCGACATCAACGTAGTACATAGTTTAATTTGGATTTTCTGTGATGTAATCTACTGGTATACTACATAGCGTACATAGTGATAATAATCGAATCGAACAATAAAACTTGATTATCGTGCAAGCATCTAACTTCACTCGGCTACGTCTTTCTTCTGGAATACAACTCTGTGATCGAAGACTACAACAGAAGTTCCCAGTAATTATTTTATATTATATGAGGAGCAACAATTTTGTTGTGAACAAAGGAATGAAAAGAAATCCGGGGTTTGCCACTCGTCAGTCCTCGATTCATGTTACAGTAATTGAATTATTCCTTGAGCAGGAAATTAAATGTCATCTAAGTTAAAACTTTAGGACATCTGCAGTAGTTCACTTTCACAGAGCTTATACTCACTGACTAGTGTTTCTCATGTATTTAATTAATGTTTACTTAATTTATTATTGCTATAACTGAAGGACTAAGAAAGATGGCAAATCTTTCATTTATTTGAAGGTTATCAAATAAAATCTTAGAAATTTTACAACCCAAGTTTTGAGTGTTTAAGTTTTAATGTAATGTGGTGTAGCATACAACAAACAATACAACAGTAGCATTGATGTAAATTGAGAACTTTAAAAACTAAAACAAATGAGAAAAACATTCGAAAAAGGAAAGTTTGTACAACATTGGGTGAATAAACCAAGAAAGTGGTTGTAAAAGTTGTTAAATATTTTTTGTAAAAACATAAAGGTGCACTCATTATACGACCTGGCACATTTGCATTATTGTTTGAATAGTGTCTAAATAGAAAATGTTTATGGCGATATTATACGCAAAATGGTGCACACATGAGTCGGATACTTCAATTGATTACAACATTACTACAACTTCTTTTTAAGTTTTAAATTAAATCAGCATGGTGTAGCCACCGCGCGTATTGCCGATACATTATTAAAAGTTTAACCGAAAGGACATTTTTTAGAAGAAATTGTTCGCTACTCAACCAAGCACAACACATTTGAATACAATCCTAGGTACAATAAGAAACTAGTTAAACTAGGCCCTAATAATTTAAACTTGTTGTAAGAATTAATTGTCAGCATTGTAACGTATTTTTTCATTTAAAAATGCTTCACAGTCACATTGTATTTACAACATTACTTATAATTATTGTTCAGAATGATGCACATTTGTTGCTCGTACACAAAAAGTTTGTAATTATAAAACGTTCATTTATTTTTGTTTTTTTACCGTTTTAGAAATAGGGCAGTGGTAGGCTGATAACGAAACCGTATTTTTACCCACACAGTTTATATCTATTAAACATTTTTTTTAACTTCTGGCAAATCGTTATAAATTATAAATAACAAAATTCTACCATTTTCAATAAATCATCTTCAGTGACCACTTTGTAGCGAAAATTCCATTTTGTAATTCCTCATCGTACACCAGTTTATAAACGGTTATAAATACCCATTAGAATTATGCAAAATCTTTTATTACTTGTAAAGTTATCTTACAAAATTAGATATTATTCGACAAAACTTGCTGGATTGGTGTAGGTGGCGTTCTTGTGTCAACATTGGCCAAATAATGGAAAACATTTTATTAACAGAGTATTCCGCCATGGGTTAACGCAAAATGACTCAATCTTCATGTTATCATATAATTAACAGTTTTGTTTGTTGTATTTTAGATTAGCCTATGACAATCTGCTCTTTTCTCTTTTGGAATGGTTCGCCGAAAGTTTAGTTTATCAATTAAGTGCAGTCGACAGTCGAGACTAAACAATAAGTTTGTTCAGCTAGACTCTATAATTATAATTATATGTAGTTGCTGACTTCTGTAAAAATGTGCATGGAAATGTGCAACTCTTATGTCATAATCATTAGCGTACTACTATTCACGTGCTTTAAATTGTAACATGTTAAACTTTACTGTGTAAGGAATAACTGGCTAAATAGTTTTATCTCATTCTACTATTCATGTCGATTTTGGTTTGGAATTTTATGTGAATCTAAGTCATTGAAGTACATAAGTATTTCATGGTACATTTCTCAGTTTTTTACAAGCTTTAGGATGAACTGTGCATTACGAAGTGATACTACGAGCATGGCAAGGATGTCTAAAATCTACTCTTCCAGGAAATGAGAAGGTAAAGCACCTGTTTACAATTTGTTGCAGCAGTAGACTTGATGGATCAGAAGATAGGCAGTCTGGAGGAGTTGCTGCTTCGATCCAATTTCGGTTTTTTATGTAAGCGGAAGGAAGGGTTGTTTTGCAAGAGTCGTGTGGGCGGTTCGCAGAACTTTAACATTAAACATTTAATTGTCTGTTTTCTTTCTCTTCTTCTGCGAGGTTACGGCACAACCTGGGTGCAGTTGAGTTGTGTTGGTGGGGCTTTAAATGGTATGAGTATGTACTAAATACGTACGTTATAAATATAATAAACAGTTGGTGATACACTGAGTCACACAGAGCACTTACAAACTATAATGTACACATGCTTATCATAGGTTGCTTGTTTCTTTTTATGAAATGATTCATTATTCGTACAATGTTTTATGTGGACACTGTCTTTGTTTTAAAAAATTGTTTGGATGTACATATAAACATGTAAAGTTGATGCATGTAGTTTTATACCAGCGACGGAAGTGTAGTAGATGAAGTAGAAAGAACGCGAGGAAATGTAGGTGGTTGGTTCATCGGAGACAGTATCATTACTGTCGGCACCTCCACCAGCGCCCGCACTACTACTTCCACCACCAACGTTAAATCTTGAACTGTAAACACTAGTGTTAATTGTAGTTGTAGATTGATTATGAATATTAGGATTAGAACCAGTCCATCGTCAGACGGCGTTGTCATCCAGAAATCTTGGCGGATAAGGCGGTATTCCAAATGGAACCGGTGGAGGAGGCACACCTCCCGGGGGGCTTAATTGTTCAATGTTGGGGATTGGAGGACCCTGATCACCACGCTCTCCACGGTCACTACTGCTTCGATTCTCCCCTCTTGATGAAGTTCCTGATGCTGCGGCTGTCGTTGCAGAAGCACACCGTGTTTCAACACAAATATTTGAGTTGAAAAGCAGGAGTGTTCGTCCCAAGAGAAAAGTACCCATTAGAAGCCAGCACAATCGCCACCATTGCAAAACAAGGTAAAAGAGAGATACGCAGTTAGATACTTTGATACATTTATCAATGTTTTCACTGACTGGGAATAATTAGCACGAAGTAAAACCAACTTCACTCCATGCAAAGTTGAATAGCAAAATACAAAGAAGGAAGGTAAATAACTGGTTAATTTTATTTGACATTAATGCATTATTTGGACAAACTTGATAATTTGTTAACATTCCGGTAAGTACAAAGCATCGGAAAATCAAAGAGAGAGGTCGGACCAAACAAATAATCAGAAGCAAGGGGAAGCTGCCATCCAGTGTTTCAGAGAAAGTTTTCCTTCTCTAATAAAGTGGATTCAACTTTGAAGGACGCTTCAAACTGTGTAAATAAAAAATATTTCTCATGCTGATGAAAATCAATAGAAACGGTTACACAATTCAGTTACACATGCAACAACTTTGTGAGGGTCTCCTCCAGCTTTGTTCGTGTAGTAGAAGGGCTCTTTCTGAGCTCTTATTTATTTAAATTAATGGTTTTAAATAAGTTGGTATTTTTACTTGAGCATGCTTTTCATGATTCAAATTTTTAACCAAAAGGAAACAAATTGTACAGATCGGCACGTTGAATTGGGTTCTAAATATGAGGATCCACATGCTTTATAACTTTGCGCAGGTTAGCTGTGGGAAACTTAAGAAATGCTGTAAACAAACTCTTATAAATCAATTCTTAAAACTTACATGAGGTATTTATTTACTTGTTATATTTAGAAACATGCACATTGCAAAAAAATAAGTCACGCGATTTTCATTACATATACAATTTACAGTAGTTATTTTTGACAAAATGATAATCGAAGCAGATATACTTTTCTCATTTTAAAGTAAATAACATTAAAATTAAGATGCATCACTAAAAACTGTAATAATGTTGTAATTTAACATAAAATATGCATGTCGATATTTCAATACGTAACATGCAGACTAACTTAATTAAGCTAAAACTGAATAATGCTTGCATTTAATTTATTTCTGAACAAAAATTGTCATTCCAAAAGAAAATGAAGGTTTAATGTGGAATGCAAATGCGTAGTACATAATACAAAACATAGAGCGTTTATCGTTATATAGCCTATAGCATATGAATGAAACATTACTTTGACGAAAAATAGTATGAAATGAAGATTTCAAAATAAATGTAAAAGTGAAAAATGTATGATTTATTGATGGAAATTATTAAAGGTTATTGTAGTCATATTCTTCCTCACATGATTCGGGAGGAAGTTGCTGCTTCTCGGCTTCAATTAGAGCAGAGTTCTCAGGTGGCATTGGTTGACCAACGCAGTTCAGCATACTAGAAAATGTAAAAATTTTAATATTAGTAAATTTTGAAGTGGATTTTCCATTATCCTTCTTTAAATGAAAGTTTTTCTTTTGTTTCTACTACAAAACTACCCATAACCACTTTACTATCATATTACCCCATAAATCGTGCACTACATTACTCTTGTATTAATCTAAAAGGTTAACTACATAATAAGTGATAATAAACACAAGTAAATTGTATTTAACAGTAGAAGTGCGAAATTATAATAATGAGAAAAAATCAATTTAAAAAAACGAAAATTAAAAAAACCTTATGTAGAAACTTGAAATGAAAGCATATAATGAAGGCGAAAAATTCTATAGATCCGTCTTGTCAAACTGCGGGTTATCAACTTCCATAATTTGGGTACTGTTGGCAGTTTTTCCAGTGGACTCGTAATTTGCAGTTCCCCCAGGCTTACTGGAAGAGCTAGTTGCGAAAACCATTATAACAAAAATTGTAAAAAAAGTAAATAATAGTCATAATATACTAAAATATACACAATATTAAAAAACGTATAAATTTTTAAACATTGTTTGATTCTGATTCCACACACTGATCCCGCTCAACAAACAATCAAACAATTTAGTAAACACCTTATGAATCTGACAGACTTTACAAAAACGAACAATAACAAAATTTGGATATTAACAATTATAACGCTGTCTTCTAAACAAATCTACAAAATGTTTTAGTCTACATTGAAAGGTTTAAAATATTAGGTAGTTTCACTAAAGCCGATTAATTTTACGAAAAGAACAACGGATCACACACAATTATTTAGTAGGTCAAATATACAACACATAAACATTGGCTAGATAAATATAAGATGAAAATATAAAAAACGAAAATGACAGTGGAAAAGCTTGGTGAAATGTGGAACTCACCCGTAGGAATGGCTTTCGTCCCCAGGTGCTCTGTTCTCCCTTTATATAAAATTGGGAAATGACGCTTAGGCAAATATTCTTTGTTTCATATTGCATATCAAGTATTTTTGTTTTGTTGTAAGTAGTGAGTAGTTGAAGTGGTAAAACACGGGGTTCTCAATCACTACCGTACACCACTTACGTGCAAAGTTGGAAATATTTAGTTAAGGTTTAGAAGAAAGCAATAATAGATTTTAGTTGTGGTGGAGTGTGCAAAAGATTGAAGGTACTTTCGCGACTTATTTGGAAACGAATAACGTCGTCAATTTAGCGGATTTGGGAAATTCTGTTTAAAGTTAAAGTAAAAGTTTTTCTCGCGGAAAGACTTTCTTAGATTTATAAAACGTTTTTATCATCACTTTCATAATTATCATCGACATTTAATAGTAAAACTGTAGACACCAGATTGTTCTTGAAAGAAAGTTGTGAAGAAGAAAACGAGAAGTGTTTGGTCGTTTCACTTTTCTTATAATGTCATGCAGTTGACTCATGTTAACTTGTACTTTTCCATTGACCTGCCGAGCTTCACTATTCATTGTTCTATTCATCGATGCCATGCATCTCA